>APFE030374183.1:0-16394 GCA_000404065.3 Pinus taeda
CTGTAAAAGTCAAAAGGCGCAATTTTTATCTTAAAAAAATCATCTTGGGTTGATTCTAGAGTTTTCTAGAAGGATTTGTTACGTGGATTGTTCGCTCCAAGTGGTTCATGCATCCCATCATAAGAGGAACTAATCCCTTGTTGAGAGGAGCTATCCCTTTGAAGGAGGACTCTATCCCTTTGAAGGAGGAGCTGGTAACTGATCTCCATTGCACTATAAATTGAGGCATTGGGTCAGTGGCCAGGGAGGTTAGAAGCTGAACTTTTTAGGGTAAATGCTAGTGAAATCAAGACTTCCTATTTGAGCTTAAGAGGAGAGATCACATACCTTTTTGGCCCCATTAGGGAGTGAGTGAAGCTTGCCAAAGTAGAGGAGACTTCTTGTTGGACCCTGGAAGGAGCTTATACAGCGTCAAGGCAAAGGTTGTAAGGTTCTTTTCTTTTGAATTAATACAATCAAGCTCATTTTTCTCAACAAGTATCTTATGCTATTTGTTTCATGGACTCCTTGACTTTCATGTTAAATATGTTTTATAATATTGGATATTCAGATGCTATTTAATTGTTTGCCTTGTTTGTGCTTGCAGGTTTGCGACGAAGGAACTTACTTGGATCAAAGGAGCGAAGGCATCTCCGAACTTGCGTTGGACATGAGGTAGGCCATTAAACAAATTTGTTTACCATTATTTATAAAGCACATTTAGAGAAAGATAGTGTCTGGTTGGTTTGTTTGTCATTAGGTCTTCATTAGATTCTAGGAAGGTCTGTCTTGTCCACAAGATCGACTGATTCCGCGTGACACATGCTGTGGCATCAAAGGCTTGGACATATTGGAGAGAAGGGCCTTTGAATACTTCATGGTAAAGGTATGGTAGAAGGTATGAGTAATAGGTCTCTGGATTTTGATTTTTTTGAAAATTGTGTATATTGGAAGTAGAATCGGGTGAGTTTCCCCTCTAGTGGTAAGAGGTTGAAACATATATTAGAGCTTGTGCATAATGATGTGTTTGGACCTATGAAGGTTCCATGACTGGGTAAGTCTATGTACTATGTATCATTTATAGATGACTTCCCAAGGAATATGTGGATATATTTCCTTAAGAATAAATCGAAAGTCTTTAATAGGTTTAAATAATTTAAGGCTCTGGTGGAAAACTAGACAGAGAAGAAGATAAAGGTGCTGAGGATAGATAATGGTGGAGAGTTTTGCAGTAAGTAATTTGAAGGATTTTGTAAGAATTGTGGTATATCACAGCAAAACAATACTCCATATACACCTCAGCAAAATGGAGTTGCAGAAAGAATGAACAAGACGTTGATAGAAATGGTAAGAAGCATGCTCAGTGATGTCAAGTTAGGACAGGAATTATGGGCAGAGGTGGTGGAGACAACATGTTATCTAGCCAACAGATCACCTTCATCAACGTTTGAAGATAAGACTTTACAAGAGGTATGGACTGGTAAGAAACCCTCTCTTTCACATCTGAGGGTATTTGGATGTGATGCATTTGTACATGTTCCAAAGGAGAAATGATCCAAGTTCGATAGTAAATCTAAAAAGTGCATCTTTATTGGGTATAAGGATGGTTTAAAGGGTTATAAGCTTTGGAACCCAATAACAAGGAAGGTTGTGTACAACCGAGATGTGGTGTTCAGAGAGGTGAAAGATGTTATTAAACATGACGTCCAACCAAAGGAACCTAAGAAGAAAGAGTTTGAGCTAAAGGAGGAAGAATTAGACTCTACAGCAGAGGAGGAGTTAGAAGATGAAGAGCCGCAAACTCTAGGTGCGAGAAGATCTGTTCGAGAAAGAAGGCAGCTAGAAAGGTATAGTCCATCTATTTTCTGTTCAATTTTTCTTTCTCTATTACTGATGATGATCCCAGAACTGTGAAGGAAGCAGTAGATTTAAAGGATGGAAAACTCTAGAAAGAGGCCATCGTTGATGAAATGGCATCTTTACACAAAACTGAGGCTTGGGATCTAGTGGAGTTATCGGCTGGAAGGAAACCCATTGGCAACAAATGGGTGTTCAAGAAGAAGACAAATGTAGAAGGAAAGGTGGAGGAATACAAAGCTCGGTTGGTAGCAAAAGGTTATTCCTAGGTGCATGGTGGGCTCTAGTATTGCAGCAATGATGCTGCAACTCCTGGGACTCCCTTATTTACTTTTATCAACCTGGTAGTTCGTAACAAACTTGGAAGCGACGGTGTT
Source organism: Pinus taeda (assembly GCA_000404065.3). NCBI lineage: Eukaryota > Viridiplantae > Streptophyta > Pinopsida > Pinales > Pinaceae > Pinus > Pinus taeda. The sequence goes on from APFE030374183.1 coordinate 2,214, forward strand.
ATATACACAAGTACTAGCTCTTGCCACAAGCTATCACTTGATTAGCTGGCACAAGTCCACTAGCAGCTTAAGCTAACTTCTATGAGCTCTTTAGAAGAAGCTTTTAACTGTGATGGATGAAAGCTAACTCAAAGGCATTTAGTCTACTTGCAGAAAGAAGCAGAAAGCTGAAAGGAAATGCAAACCCTAGAAAACCCTAGTTTTACCGACTAACCCTACCGATGCAAGAAAAGAGATGAAGGTAGTGGAACTAGATGCCATTGACTATTGGAAAAGTAACATGCATGTGACTAAGCTACTTCTGAAGAGAAATATGAAGAAAACATATTTTTGTATTTTTGAGTAATTTCGCAAAATTATTATGCATGTGCTTTGACTATTTTTTACTGTGTAGAGGTTGATGGGCTAAAGGAAATGGAGTGGGAACTTTAAAGAGGTTGGGAAGGTGAGAAGAGGGCCTAAGGGGTCCCTAACACCCTTCTAGAGAGCTTCATACTGATGCGATCTCGAAGAACCGCTCACGTGAATTTCTACAGGAAATCTATAGGGGTTCTACAAGATGTTCTACAGGAAGATCCGAGAGAGGATTTTGGAGGGTTGATGGTGGAAAAATGGTGGGAAAGTGGAAACGGAGGTTGGATAAGGATGTTAAGGGGTCTAGGACCTGGTGAATGCAGCTAAGGAATGATTAAGGTGATAAGAGTTTTTAAAGGATGGAGGGAGCAATGATGCACAAGAATGTAGAAATTAGGGCAAAGTGGGAAAATGTACAAATGAAGGGAAGGAATCTTGGATTAGGTGTTGGCGCAGGTTTTATGATGGGGGAATGGTAGGAAGGGAGGTATCACAGGTGTTCTGCACAATATTTTCCAATATTGATCAACAAAGACTAGGAAAACCAAAGATCTAGTTATTTTGACCTAATTTGACCTAAACACCGGGAACATGATGAACAAAAGGTTATTGGCAGAAAATCATGTAAGATAACTATGGAAGCTAAGTAGGAATGGACTCTAAACATGCAATTACAACTGGTATCATCTTCCCTAACTAAAAATCTAACACTAGCAATTGCATGAAGAGGTAAAAACAATCTTTTTGTGGTAGCAAGTATGCCTTGGTCTCAGCTCATGGTGCCAAGGAGGGAGAGATGAGATCAAAGATTGATTGGTGGAATTTTTGCAGGTATTTTCCTTTACCAAACTATCAAATCAACCTAAAGCATGAAAAACTATTTCAATCATCAAAAATGACCTAAGTAACAAAGAAAGATTTTAATCTAAATAGCAGAAATTATTCTAGGAATGCAGCAAAAACACATAAAAGTACAAAAAGGAGGTATTGGAACTTGGGTTGGGCCCAACCCCAAGAGCTACAGCCTCCTAAGAAAGCTTAGAGCTGGTACAATGTGAAATTTATCTCCATTACTCAAAAAATAATCATGTCACAAAACTGTTACAGCAAAAGCTTGAAATTCAGCTGAAAGGCAGAGCTACACTCAAGTGCAAAAAACAATTGTTCAATGGCTATCCTACTAAGGCTTGAAGCCTTCCTACTTATGCACTACAAGGACTCCCAACAACCCTCCTTAACTTTAGGGGCTTGGCTGGAGACAGCCTTCCTACGAATCCTCAGCCTTGTTCCTTCGTATTTGGTTGTCAACTGGCTCATATATGCTTGACCTTGGTCCTAAAGATGTCCAAAAATCTGTAATAAACACATATTAGACTTTGTGGTCTAGTCACTTTTCTCATTCATTCAATTAACATAAATTTATTCAAAAGCATGCATATAACTATGAAGAATGGTGGATTAATTGATAATAATCGGCAAAATGAGCCTAATAAGTTACCCATTTCTGGGGCTCATCATCACCCCCCTGCTGAATGTATTGCTCATCCTCTGAGCAACTAATCCATCTCATCATCTTTGATTTCCTTGACCGCCTCTCTAAAATCGTAGGCTTCTGAGGTGATGTCCTCTTCTTGGTCATGAAACCTTGCCTTTCTCTCTACCTCCTCCCACTACTTGTGTTCTTCTTCTTCTTTGACCCCTTCCAGCAGTCCCAAAAGCAATGGAGGTCTGAAATTTAGGCCAATCCAGCTGGATTTTAGATTTTGCATTGACTGTTTTTAGAGAGGTACTCTGGCCAAAGCCTCCTCCATCCTTGGTTGGGAGTGGTACTCCCTTATTTTCAGACTGTGGGACAAGGTGTTCCATCTCCTGGTGCAAACATGTATGTAATTATCACCCAACAGTCTCTCCATGTCCTCAAAGTGCACGATGGCCTGAGCTTGTCTTTCAATGTACTCTAGGAGAGCTCGAGGGTTGTTGGCTAGGTGTTGATGAGCATACACTAAAGCTACGGGATCTTCTGGTTTTTCTCTATTCATGAGTGGCTCACTCAGTTCCCTGTCCATAACTTCTCAAATTTCTAGTGCCCTCTTTTCCTCATGGTTTAACTAAGAGGCCATGGCCATTAGTTTCACATCTCCCAATGTTGGATTGGGGTCCCATAGGTTCATGTTCGGAGGTGCCAAGTTTTGTAAATAGAATTATGCTAACTTGGCCTTGTCCTCTACTGAGCTATTGTCACACAAATACATGAACTGATTGTAGTTCTCGAATGGAATGTTGCCCCTTTGGGCTAGTGTGTTAATTTGAAATTGTAACCATTGATCCTTAAGATATAATGCATATGAATTTTCAAGTTTCCTGCATTGTAAGGATTCTACTACCCAGCTAGCCATGCAGGCCATTTGGGCTTCTTTCTCTTGCACTTGTTGTTTCAAAGCCTGCTTTTCTTCTGTTGTCCATGACTCCTTTTCCTGTAGCAGATTTGTTAGCATCTCAATATCTGTTGGCAGATTTTCTTCTCTCCGTTGTTCCTCAATTGTCTCCCTGTTTGTTGGAGGTCTTTCTTGTTGTTGCTACTCTCCCACAATGGATGGCATATTTTCCTTATGACTTTCCTGCAGCTGCAACTGCTTCTTCAGTAGCTCATTTTCTTCCTATAATTTGGCTCTTTAACTGCTTTCCATGTGTCTTATCATGGCCAACTCTTTCTTTGATTCCTTTAGTTGTTCTTCTAGGTGACCTATGTCTGCAACACCCTTGGATTTGGCAATCCTCATCCAAGTGTGAGTCCTAACCCTCTCTTGTTCTAATGCAAAGAAGAAGGGTACGGAAAAATTCTCTCGGATAATTTTCCCACCTTCCAACAGGTTGTAATATGAGCCTAAGCTAGGTTGAGGGCCTGGCTCCAGTATTTCTTCAGTCTTTTCTTCCCCCTGTGGTTGTTTGGCTGCCTTCTCGTCTAATTCCTTGGTTTCTTCTAACTTCGCCAGAGTTTCTTGTAGAGTCGTTTCAACTTCCTGTAGGGCTATTTTTGAGTCCATCATCCTAATTTTGTCCCTCCAGGTAGAGTTTTTTGGGCTTCCTCTCTCATAGGTGATGGATACCTTTGAAGGAGACTCTTCTTTTGGTTTAGTGGTTGTGTCCTCAATGACAATTGGTTATTTTGATTGTGGTTGGGGTTTTCCCATTTTGATCCCTGTGCTCCTCTTGGCTTTGAAGTACATTGAGGTTTGCCTCTTTCTCTTTCCTTCTTTTTTTGCAGGTGTGCTTAATGCAACAAGCACAGTTGCTGCCTCCCTTGCCAACGTTTCCGGGGATTTCTCTTCTTGCTGGTCTTTTTCTTCGCTTCCTGTAGAAATCTCTGTGTCCACTGTTTCTGCCTGTGTGACTGATATGTCAGGGTGTGCCTTCTCCTTTCCTTTCTGGGTGCTTGCCTTAGCTGTGGCAGCCATCAATTGGGCCTATTTGGCCTTTTCCTTTCTACTCTGTATCCTCTTTTCCCTTGCTGTCTTTTATGTCGTTTCTCCCTCTGCTTTAGGCTCAGCAATCTGGCTAATTTCTTTCTGTTCTTCCTATGCCTCCTTTATTCTGCCTTCTTCTTGGATGCCCTGTGTGCCCTCATCATTGTTTTTCTCCATTTCCTCAGTTTGCTCCCCCTCCTCGCTGCTGGATGGAGTGATTTTTTCAGCCAAAGTCCTAATGTTATCATTTCTAGACATGTTTCTGAAGATTTCCCAAGATGTGGGGATAGTGTAGGTGTGTAAAGCATGTTCCACCAACAGTTTGATGAGCCTATGGTAGGCCAACTGGTCTGGGATCCCTTCATCTAGCTTTGTGCCACATTCAATTAGGGACTGGAGAAGGAAATATGGGATGCTTAGTTTCTTGTCTGAATGCAAGTCAATCCCATGCCTTAATTCACTTAAACCTGAAATGGTATCCATAGATGATGCTAAGCCTCCCTTCACATGTGATGTACTTCATAATTTAATAACTAACTTCACTCCAGAGAGGGGGTAGACTTTTCCTTCTAACTCCATTTTTGTCCTCTACAAGATGTTCCTCGGGTAAAAAGAATGTTTTCTTAGCAATCTGGCCCAATGATCTCTCTTCCTTGCTCCAAGGGAGCCCCAATGGTAGACCAGTAACTTTACTAATGAGCTCAGGGGTGAGTTCTATGGTCAAACCCCTAAAACTAATTGTGGCATGTGTCCTTGAATGTGGTCTGAGGGATATCAGAAACTCTTCAGTTATCTCTTCATCATGACCCTAAATTTTGTCAAAGAAGGATATCTAATTTGCTGAGGTGAAAAGGTCCACCACCTCATAGTGCTCATACATCTTGTTGAAGTCTGAGGGCTATTTCCTTATGAATCCCCCTGGCATGGTGTTGAGTGTTCTTCTTATGTGTTAATCAGAAAAGGAAATGCTCAGGAAAACAATAGTCAACCACTGAAACAGAGGATAACTGAATTTGGTGTCTTCTGAACCCACATAGGAGTTTCTCTTGTGTTCCTCACAATACGAGATAGCAATAATTCCCTTGTTTTTGCCACCCAGAATTCGATTGTCGGTTTATTGAAAAGAGAATGTTGTTTTTCCAGAACAGAGCATAAGGGTACAAATTCTCTTCTCAATACATAGATAGATATGTAAGTTCAGCTTTGCAGGCACACAGGGTGGCCTCTACTGCAACATATATCTTCTTTATAGGAGAATTTTAAAAATTATGACGAGATTTTGGAGTGGAGAGAAAGAACTTAGGCAAACATAGTGAAATATACAGACAATCTTTCACGGTTTTTTGCATACACAGGAAAACTTTTATTTTTCAAACTGATGTCATTCAATTCACCACCTTACACCAACAAATTATGCACAAAGAAGTTCTCTTGGGCCTACCTCATTTGGAGCTTGAAATTCAGTGAAAACTTTGGGTTCCCTCCTGCCGAGCAGTTCTATGAATTTCCTATAGAACCCTTCCTGTAGAGAGCTCCTGGTTCCTGTAGAATGGAATTACACTTCCGCTAGAGCCCGATAAGCGGGATATTTTTGAAAATAGGCCGAAAAACTGGTGGAGAAAAATTGGTTAACTATTTTTAGAAGTGGTGGATACGTACTCCAGTCGAGAACGTCCTGAGTGCAGAATGAACAGAGAGTGGTACATGTCTCAAATGAGCGTCTTTTAACTGTGGCATGATTTGTGGTATAGGGGTGAGGTGGCCAGACCGGACCATTGATCTAACATCACAACCATAATGTTTCTTCGTGTCTCTGACTGCCATCAACTCCGCTCTTCCATTAATTCCGCCATCACTACTAGTCCCGACGATTTCTCTTTGAATGGACACTCCACACGTGCTGGTTGCACATCTAATTGGCAATTTTTAATGTAACGGGCTCATTCAGATCTTACAAAGATATGCAACTGTCCGAGGGTGGCCAGTTGGCTGGCCACCGAGTTCACCCAATTTGGACCATTCCCATAGTCATGCAGCTTTTAAAATATGATTTATGCAACTAAAGAACAACTTTATGCACTTACCTGCATGGTCGCAGCCGTGTTATGCAGATTTCAGGTTCTGGAACCCCATTCCTTCGTTTGTTGTTGCTGCATGCATACTACACGGTTGGCCTCTACTGCTGCTGATGTTCCTACGTTCAAGATGAGCTTCATGGATGTATCTTCTGCCATACTTTGTTGTCCCTGTCTCTGGAGTATGTCTTTCAGCGGGATCAGCTGCTACAGGATTCTTGTAGGATGTCTTGTGGCTACTTCTCCTCCTGGAATGCAAGCTAAAATGAGCAGGGTTATACTACTGATGAGGGTCTCGATGGATGAGCAATCTATATGGAGGGTAACAGGTATGGTGAGTGAAACTGCTGCTTGATTTGTCATTAAGGATTTTTTGTTGGCAGTATGAAAAAAACAGGATTTCTATGTGTGACTGTGCAGGAACATAAAAAAATGTGTGCAATGGAGGTGTATGGAGATGGAAAAAGGTGACATGTGGTGATGGATGGAAACAGGGATGTTAACAGGCCTCACGGATAGGTTCCCAACTTTCAGGTCCTTTTCGGAGATCAGTTCTGGCTTGTTTGCACATTTTACAGGAACTTCTTATAGAAGGCACAAAACTTCTTGTAGAGGACACAAAACTTCTTATAGAAGACACAAAACTTCCTGTAGAAGGTGAAATCCTAGTCCAAATGAGACCAAATCTTAGGAAAAGGGTAGTTTTCATTGAGGGATGGATGGTGAGGGATTCTAGCAGCTTGGTGCTGACCTCTGTCGTTGTCTTGTGCAATCCTCCTAACCTATAATGTCCTTCCTGCAACCTGCAATTATTCAATAGAAATTAGGTTTCTCTTTTCCTCTTTTTTTTTTTTTTTTAGACAGCTGGGGCGCCTCCAGGAGGTTTTCACCCTCATTGCCTACCTTGGGTGCCTCCAGGAGGTTTTCACCCAAGGATCTTTTATTTATTTTATTATTTTATTATTATTTTTTTTTTCAAGGTGTTGGTGGAGTGGGGGCAGGGGGCCTACTCCACTACCAATACTGATTCATCCAGAGTTTCAAAGAACTCCTGCTTAGAAAGGGGCTTCCTGTATATTTTCAATCAATTCCCTTTGACGAGCATGGGGATGGCTTCTTCATCAATGGTCCTGATAAATAATGAACCATTTTCATTGCATCTCTCCACTGTATATGGTCCCAACCATCTTGTCCTCAGCCTCCCTTTGAAATCCTTGTATGTTGAATCATATAATAGTGCCCAATCTCCTGACTGAAACTATTTTTCTTTAAGGTACCGGTCATGCCATATCTTCCTCTGAAGTTGGACCACCTCTGAGTAGAGAAGGGCATGCATTCTCTATTCATCTAGTCCATTCAACTGAAGCAATCTTTCCAGTTGTGCATGACTGAGATCTAGGTCCAGCTGAGCTGCCAAACTCAAGGTGTTATATTTCAAACTCTATGGACAACAAAGCCTTCTTCCCGTAGACCAGCTCATAGGGTTTGAAACCTGTTGTAGTTTTCCAAGTAGTGTTGTAGGCCTAGGTTGCCTCAACGAAGCGATCTGCCCAATATTTTCGGTTGTTTCTCACCACTTTAGTCAAAATCTCCTCCAAAGCTCTGTTAGTGACTTCCACCTATCCATTTGCTTATGGATGATAAGCGGTGGAAGTTCTGTGCTTGATCCTGTGATGAGCGAGCAGGTCTTGAATCAGGTTAGAAGTAAACTAACTTCGTTGATCTATGACTAACTCTCTTGGGTAACCGAACTTGTAGAAGATATTCTCCCTTAAAAACTCAGCCACCTTTTCTTCTATTGCTACCTTGATTGCCTTTGTTTCTGCCCACTTTGTCAGGTAGTCCGTGCACACAATGATGTAAGACTTTTGGTTTGAAGGAGGGTTGATAAGACGCACAAAGTCTATGCCCCACTTCTCACATGGCTTGAAAGTCACATGAGGTTGGAGGGGAATTTCATCCCTCGGAGTCAGCTTCCCCATCCTTTGATATTGGTCACATCGGCTGATGTATCTCCTGACATCTTGATGAAGAGTGGGTGAATAGTAGCTTGCCTGTAGAATTTTGAAGGCAATTCTTTTTGCTGCAAAGTGGCCCCCACAGGGCCCACCATGATAGGTGAGGAGGATGTCAAAAACTTCCTCCTCTCTGACACAACACCTCAAAATCTGATCTGGGTCAAGTTTAAACAAGTTACCCCCAATCCATGTGAATGGGGCACTTTTCCTCACGATCTTGCTCTTCTCTTTTGAGGATAGGTGTGGCGGGAACTGTGCCGAAACCAAGTAATTTGCTATATCAGCAAACCATGGAGAGAGTATTGAGATGGCAAATAGGTGTTCATCTGGCATTTGATCATCCACCACCCCTTCACTTGCAGACAAATATAGTCTAGACAGAAAATTAGCAACAACATTTTCCTTCCCTAGCTAATCAACAATGGTCAAATCAAATTGCTGCAATAAAAGTAACCATCTAATGATACAAGCATTTACATCAAGCTTATTCATTAAATATCTAATTGGAGCATGATCAGTGTGTACGAATGTCTGATAACTAGTGATGTAGTGTCTGAACTTATTTAGGCAATGGACTATAGTTAAGAGCTCTTTCTCGGTTACGATATAGTTTAGTTCTGCCTTGGACAGGTTTTTACTAACAAAATATATGGCATATGGTGGCTTCTCTTCAACTTGTCCTAAGGCTGCTCCTATGGCTTTGTTCAAGGCATCTGTGTGAATGTGGAAAGGTAGGGCCCAGTTTGGACCTCTCAAGATTGGGGCAGTCACAACCTTACTTTTCAATGCATCCAGAGCCTCTTGACAGTTGTCAATCTACATGAACTCAACGTCCTTCCCCAAAAGACCAAATAATGGAGAGGCTAGCTTTTTGAAATCTTTAATGAAACTTCTATAGTACCTCGCTGAGCCTAGGAAACTCCGAACATCTCTTACCTTTTGAGGAGGTGGAACCCTTTCGATGATAGCAATCTTGTTGGGATCCACCTGTAATCCTTGATGAGAAATTGTATGACCTATCACGGTCCCTTCAGTCATCAGAAATTCACATTTTTTTGGGACTAAGGGACAAGTTCATTTCAATACACTTGGTTAAAACTTTTCCCAGATTCACAATTCTTCTTGGAAGTTGGACCCATAAGGATTAAAGTCATCCATATAGATCTCCACCAAATCATGAACCAGTTCAACAAATATGCTCAGTACTGCTCTCTGGAAAATGGCAAGAGCATTGCATAACCCAAAGGGAAGGACCCGGTAGGCAAAGGTACCCCATGGCCAAGTGAAAGTGGCCTTATCTTGGTCTTCTGGGCTGATTTGGATCTGATTATACCTGTTGAACCCATCTAGGAAGGAGAAGAATTTCTTCCCTTCCTGCCCATCTAACACTTGATCTATGAAAGGTAAAGGGAAATGGTCCTTCTTGGTAGCTTTGTTAGGTTCTTGATAATCTACATAGATTCTCCACTTCCCATTTTTCTTGGGCATAAGCACCAGAGGAGAAACCCACTCATTGTTAGAGAAGGGGTGAATGAATCCTGCATCCAGCAACTTTTGCAGTTCTTCTTTGACAATGTCTTTAAGGGTTGGATTCATTCTCCTCTGAGGTTGCCTGACTGGTTTACAATCCTCTTTAATGCAAATGTGATGGGTACAGACTAAAGGGTGGACTCCTTTCATCTCCTTATAGCTCCAGGCGAAAGCATCTAAATGGCAGTTCAATAGGCTACACAACTCCTTCTCCTAAGAGGGGGATAGGGATGAGTTGATCTTCAAGGTTCTTTCAGGGCCAAATTCCACATTCGTAACTCATGGGGAGGTTGGATCAGCCACACAGAGATCCACTAAAGCACTGGCTTGGGTGCCTTCCACCAACTCTTCCAATGGTAGCACACTGGGAGGTGGATTCTAAATTAGATTTTCAATAAGGTCATCCTCGGTGTGAGGACCTCCCCAGGGGGCTTCCACTGTGCACACTGGTGCATAGTAGACCTCATCTTCATCTTCCTCTTCTGACTAGAGAGGTAGGTCATGTTCTAGCAAAGGTTGGACCAAAGGATATAGGAATAGCTTCTTGGACATAGGCCCATTCTTAATGGTCATGCTGCCGGCTTGACAAATGATGTAAGCATATGTAGAAGCTAACCAAGGCCTTCCCAAAATGAGGGGGTATCCAGTGAGTTTTTCCTTTGGCTGAAGGACCAAGAAGTCCACAGGGTACTCCCAAGAATCAGCAGAGACCATGACATCTTCCACAATCCCTTCGGGGGTTACAGTGGAGTAGTCTGCTAACTACAATACTGTCGAGGTCTTTCTTAGGGAACTCTGAAGGTTGAGTTTGAGCATGGTGTCCCCGGTCATCACATTAATGTAAACCCCTAGATCAATCACGGTGTGGGGGATTATGGTGCCACCCATGTGGAAATCGAGTATAAGACTCCCAGGGTCCATATATTTTGGACAAATTACTCGTCCCAGCATTAGATCGAACAGTTGTCCTATGACATTGATAGTTGGGGCATCTCTCTTGTGCCTGCCTGCGTTCTTGAAACACTTCTCTTTAATCAACTTGTTGTATACCAGTACATCATTTATGGCCTGGAGAAGTGGTATTTTTACACATAATTGTTTAAGATTTCCCAGAAGTTCAATCTCTTCTGAGTTTGGTGGTGTGGTCCCAATTAGTCTCTCAGGAAAGGGTGGAATGGCTTTGGGTTCACTTTCCTGTTTCTCTTCCTCATCCTCCTCAGGAGGAGGTTGCCTATCTGGGAAGACCTTCCTAGATCGTAGGTTGATCTCCTGAATCTCGATAGCCTAGGTAGGGAATGTTGTCTCTCTAGTATATACCTATTGGGCCTGCCTGTTATTTGGGTTCGGGTTCAGTTGAGCAAGCATCTCGGTTTGTCTTGGAGGAGCATGAGGTAATGGTTGTGGTTGAGCAGGTGGTGGAGGAAAAATGGTGGGAGGAGAGTTGTATTTGGGCCTCCACCCCTGTTGAGGTGCATTCCTCTGAGGTTGGGACTAAACATGAGAATGACACGAATGAGTAGTAAGTTGAGTATGGTATTGAGATGGATATGACCAAGGAGGGGGTGCGAACCAAGAAGGATGAGTAGGGGGACCCCAAGAAGGTATGTGAGTGGATTGGTTGGGGTTGTAATAAGTCTAGGATGCCCTTTGCATCCCCTGCTAGCACAGTCTGGATCCATGTGGCCTCCTTTATTTTAGGAAGTAGAGTGGTTCAGTGGCTCCTTCAGTCTTTTGGTACATATCTTTAAGTCTAGGTAAGGTTGGCCACTGGTTTGTCGGGTGGTCTTCCTCACAAATGAAACATACCTCTACTGGGTGCAATTGACACTCGTTCCGAGGATGTTTCCTTGTACATCTAGGGCAAAAGATGGCTAAAGCCCTCTCATCTTCCTCTTTCTTCTGTTGGATTCAAAAAGTATCCAGTTGCATGGAAATGGTCTATCTCACCTCACTTTTAAGGTCTTCCATCTGATTTCTAAACTCATGTTTGGAGAAGGTGGTGCTGGCTGAGATTTGATTCCCCCTACCTCTTTTCTGAGCTGCCCTAGAATGGTTTCTAAACATAGTCTTTATGTCATCATAAGATAGCAGGTAGATGTCCCCTCTAGTGAGCAAATGGAGGGTATCTAGAAGGTCTTCAAGGATTCCTTGGAGCATAACCAACTTCAAAGATTCGGGGTCAAGTGTGCACCTAGCCCTTTTATAATTGAGTTGGAACCTTTCTTTGTAATCTTCTAAAGACTCATCGCTTCCCACGGTCATCCAAAAGATTTCTCCCTTCATTTCCTTTGACCTACAATAATCCTGATATTTGTCGTTAAAGGCTCGCTACATCTGAGCCCACGTTGTGATACTATTTCCAAGTAACCCCATGAACCAGCATAGTGCTACATCCTGAGGGTAGAGGGAACAAGTTTCAACTTCTTCTCATCTTCTACATAGTCATAGGTTCGACAAAGGACAAAAAACTGAAACAAGAAGGTATCAGGGTCTTCAGTGGTCAATCCATGGAAGTGAGATAAGGCTGAGGGACTTATGTTTTTAATTTTTGTGCCCCCATTGGTCTCTCGGATGGGAAAGGCACCTTCTATTCTCCCCTCATCACCTATGCCATTCTTGTGTTCGAACATGGTCTCAAGAGGAATGTTTTGTTGCTCTTCTTTTGTTAAAGGATATTTTTGTATCTTTGGAGGTTCACTACCACCGAAGAAGAGAGAACTGTGACTCAGTGATGTGGTGCGGGTGTTGGGTAATAATTTTCCTGAATTATCTCTGCTCCTACGAGGCATGAAATGAAATATTTTTGGTTGATTTTTGTTTTTTTCTACTTGTACCTACAAAACTAAAATTGATTGAACAACAAATTGGAACTAACTAAAATAAATCTTGGTCAAATGGAAATTACAGAATTGAAATGAAAGCAGGAAAAGACTAATTTACGCTTGCTGAAATGAAATTGTAGAAATTAAATGCTAAGCTACGCTTGTAGAATTGAAATGCTAATATATTCTTGCAGAATTGAAATTGCGGAATGGAAATGCTAATCTACGCTTGCAGAATTGAAATTGCAGAATAGAAATGCTAATCTACGCTTGCAGAATTGAAATTGAGGAATTCAAATGCTAATCTAGGCTTGCAGAATTGAAATGCTAGTCTAGGAAAGCAGGAAATGTGTAATCCACTTTTGCGGAAATAAAATTGCAGAATTCAAATGAAACAACTATGCTACTATTACTGAAATAAACTACTTAGCAGAATGTTGCAATAGAAAATAGAATAGAAGAAGAAATCATAAACACTCTAACGCTTCCCCAGCAATGGTGCCAAAAAAAATGGTGGGCTCAAGTATTGCAACAATGATGTTGCAACTCCTGGGACTCCCTTATTTACTTTTATCAACCGGGTAGTTCATAACAAACTTGGAAGCGATGGTGCTATATGCACAAGTACTAGCTCTTGTCGCAGGCTGTCACTTGATTAGCTGGCACAAGTCTGCTAGGAGCTTAAGCCAACTTCTATGATCTCTTTAGAAGAATATTTTAACTATGATGGATGAAAGTTAACTCAAAGGAGGCAAGTCTACTTGCATAAAGAAGCAGAAAGCTAAAAGGAAATGCAAACCCTAGCAAACCCTAGTTTTACCGACTAACCCTACCGGTGCAAGAAAAGAGATGAAAGTAGTGGAACTGGATGCCATTGACTATTGGAAAGGTAAAATGCATGTGACTAAGCTACTTCTGATAATAAATATGAAGAAAACATATTTTTGTATTTTTGAGTAATTTCGCAGAATTATTATGCATGTGCTTTGACTATTTTTGACTGTGTAGAGGTTGATGAGCGAAAGGAAATGGAGTGGGTACTTTTAGGATGTTTCTAAGGTGATAGGAGGGCCTAATGGGTTCCTAACACCCTTACAAAGAGCTTCAGAGTGGTTGGATCTTGAAAAACCGCTCACATGAATTTCTAGCGGAAGTCTGCAGGGGTTCTACAGGATGTTCTACAGGAAGATCCGAAAGAGGATTTTGGAGGGTTGATGGTGGAAAAGCAGTGGGAAAGTGGAAATGGAGGTTGGATAATGATGTTGAGGGGTCTAGGACCTATTGAAGTTGGGTAAGGAGTGATTAAGGTGATAGGAGTTGTTCAAGGATGGAGGAAGCAACAATGCACAAGAATGTAGAAATTAGGGCAAAGTGGGAAAATGTGAAAATGAAGGGAAGGAATATTGGATTAGGGGTTGCAGTAGGTTTTATGATGGAGGAAGGGTAGGCAGGGAGGTATCACAGGTGTTCTGCACACTATTTTCCAAAACTGGTCAACAAAGACTAGGAAAACCAAAGATCTAGCTATTTTGACCTAATTTGAGCTAAAAACCAGGAACATGATGAACATAATGTTATTGGCAGAAAATCATGTAAGATAACTATGGAAGCTAAGAAAGAATGGATTCTAAACATGAAAGTATAACAGGTATCAACTTCCCTAACTAAAAATCTAACACTAGCAATTGCATGAAGAGGCAAAAACATTGTTTTTGTGGTAGCAAGTATGCCTTGGTCTCAGCTCATGGTCCCAAGGAGGGAGAGATGAGATCAAGGATTGATTGGTGGCCTTTTTTCAAGTATTTTCCTTTACCAAACTATCAAATCAGCTTGAAGCATGAAAAGCTATTTCAATCTTAAAAAATGACCTAAGTAACAAAGCAAGATGTTAATCTTAATAGCAGAAATTATTCTAGGA
>APFE030374186.1:0-13430 GCA_000404065.3 Pinus taeda
AAAATCTAAACAAATAGTCACCCATTAGCAAAACTTACTTAATCATGCTTAATAACACCTAATGTAATGATCTGGGTGGTTTTATGGTGAAAATGAGGCAAAAGATAAGGAAAGATAAGGAAAGATTGAGGAAAATGGTAGATAAGTAGGTGTAGAATAGAGGCTCTACACCTCCATTCTCTATTCTTAGACAAGTGAAATTCAAACATGATCTAGCCAGGATTAAGCTGCCTGGTTAATAATCAATTGTGGCACAAGTTAACCATCTATGTAGTGTGAAAATTGATCAACATATGGAACCCTTGCAGTATGAAAAGGATGAACATATTTGGCACTTCCCCAGTGAATCATGAAAAATGAAACCTATTGGTATAGGGAGCTAACAGGACCACCAAAAGTTGGTTTTCTTCAAGCATCAACTAAGTGAGGAAACTGTTGTCTCACTTGTCCAATCTCAATCCATTTCGCATTGCTCAGCTTCGAACCTTTAAGCCCAATCCTGAGGTATTCCACTTGTCCACTGCACATCGTGCTTACCTTCCCATCCAGCACTGTGTCTTCCTATAATGCATTTAGATATTCAGCTAGCAGGTCGTCAACAGAAGGTAATTGACTCTACTCTTCAAGGTCCTCAATCATTGAAGGTTCAAATAATCTCAAGCAATCTGCATTTACAACTTAGTAGATGTGCATGTAAGCTGGTAGATCGAGGTGAAAAGCATTTTCACCAATCTTCTCAAGGATCCTAAAAGGTCCATACCTGATAGGTTTTAGCTTTTTACCTTCATCTTGCATCCTGTCCTTGCTGATATACAGCCAGACCTGGTCTCCAACTTGAAAACTATGCTCCATCCGATGCTTGTCATGCCTAGCCTTGTATTTGGCATGGCTCCTTTCTAGCTATTCTTGTACTACCTGGTGGATCTCCTGGATCTGTTCAATGAACCTAGTTGCCTTGTCCACATCACTGTGTCCATCAACCATGGTATCTTTACCAAAGACAAAATCCAAAGGAGATCTTGGTGTGAAACCAAAATAGGTTTCAAAAGGAGATCTCTGTGTATAAGAGTGTTTTTCTCTGTTGTAAGCATGTTGTACATAACACAAGTGTTCATTCCAAAGTTTAGGATGTTTGCTGCAATATCCTCTGAGCAACTAGATCACTGTCTTGTTGACTACTTCTGTCTAGCCATCTGTTTATGGATAAAAAACTGTGCTTTTCTTTAATTTGGTGTCCATTAGTTCCCACAGACTTGACCAAAACTTCCCCACAAATCGGGTGTCTCGATCAGATACAATAGAAGTGGGTAATCCAAAATGAACCCATACATGTTCCAAGAATAATTTTGCAGTTTGTTCAGATGTAATCTGTTTACTATAGGGTATCAAAAGACACATTTTGCTGAACCTATCCACAACAACATGTAGATAATCATGACCTTTCCTAGATTTAGGCAGTCCTCCAAACAAATCCATGGAAATGCTTTCCCAAGGGTGAGAAGGAACTGGCAATGGAGTGTACAAGCCTAGTTTTCTATTGTTGGGCTTGCTTTTGGCACACATAGCACACCCCTTCACATATCTAGAAACTGTCTCACTCATTTTTAGCCAATAGCAGAACCTTTGCAGTTGTGCAACTGTTTTACTTACCCCAAAGTGACCTGATATCAGAGAAGTGTGTGCTTCCCTAATTATCTTTGCTCTCTCAGTTTGTGGAATGCAAAGTTTCCCACAATGATATAAGAGTCGGTCCTTCACATGATAGTCTAATTCTTCTACTCTTTTGCCTTGACTCAAAGTTTCATATACATCTTTAAAATCCATATCCTGAGCATATTGTTCTATGTAACCTTCATGCAGCATAGAATTATGCTTAAGTATAGTAGATGCATTTATAATGGGTCTAGATAACATGTCTGCAACCTTGTTATGTATGCCCTTTTTATATCGGATGACTAAATGAAATTGTTGTAGAAAACCCATCCATCTGTAATGTATTGATTGCTACAACTTAGTTTGGGAGTGTAGGTATTGAAGTGGCTGATGATCAGTATGTATTATTGTTTCTTTGCCCATTAAGTAATGTTTCCACTTTTCACACTCTGAACTAATGCATACAATTCTTTATCATATGTAGGATAGTTAACTACTATAGGATTAAAAGTCTCAGAATGATAACATATGGGTTTACCATGCTTTGTTAACACTGCTCCCATGGCATAGTCACTGGCATCAGTTTGGATCTCAAATGGTCTTTGTAGATCTGGCAGTGCTAGTATAGGTGCTGTACTAATCTTTTCTTTCAAGGTGTCGAAGGCTTTCTGCTATTTGCCTCCCCATTGAAACACCTTGTTCAATCCTGTCAAAGCATGTAATGGAGCTGCAATTGAGGAAAAATTGAAACGAACTTCCTCCAATACTGTGCTACTCCTAAGAAGCTTCTCACTTCTGTAGCAGACTTGGGTTTAGGCTAGTTTACAATGACTGCCACTTTAGAGGGATCTATTTTCAATTCACCTCCCCCTACTGTATGACCCAAATAATTTAGAGAAGTTTTGCCAAATTCACATTTTGAGAGTTTAACATAATTTTTTTCTCTTTTCAAAACATCTAATGTATGCTTAACATGCTTTAAGTGTTCCTCCCACGTTCTACTAAAAATCAGAATGTCATCCAAATACACAATAACAAAATCATCAAGAAAAGGCCTGAGTACATCATTCATTAATCTCATGAAAATAGCAGGGGCATTGATCAAGCCAAAAGGCATGACCATCCATTCATACAATCCCTGTTTTGTTTTGAAAGTAGTCTTCCTTGCATCTTGCTCTGCAAATCTGACCTGATGGTATCCACTATGCAAATCCAGTTTGGTGAAATAAACAACTTCCTTCAATTGATCTAGAAGGTCATCTATGCGAGGAAGGGGATAACGATTTTTTATTGTTATCTTATTCAGTGCTTGGTAGTCAATGCACATTCTCCATGAGCCATCTTTCTTTCTCACCAAAATGATCGGTGACCCACATGGTAATGTGCTAGGCCTGATGAACCCTTTCTCAAGCAACTCCTGCACCTACCTCTTGATTTCAACATTCTCTAAAGAAGACAACCTGTACATTCCAATGTTAGGAAATGGAACATCTTGCTGTAAAATAATATCATGTACTGTTTCCTTTTTGGGTGGCAGACCTTTAGGTTACCGAAACAGAACATCATACTCTAAAACAATCTTTTCTATATCAGCTTGCTGATCAGCATTACAGCCCTCAAATACATTGGTTTTATTAGGTTCCTTTTCCTTTACAACCATTAGTAAGAATTGTTTGCATGAATTTATCATTCTTTCTATCTTCCCTGAGTTTATGAGAGTATAATTATTTTTGAGCTTATGAGCTCTTACAAAGTATTTGATTCCATCTTTAACAAGTAGATACTTGTTCCCAGCTCTATAGAAAATGGCCTTTCTATCATAGAAGTAAGGACTTCCTAAAAAAATTCCACATATATCCAAAGGAATTATATCTAACTAAACCTCATCTACAAATGTTGACCCAAAAGAGAATTTGAGTTTTGACTGTCTAGTCACTTGTAGTTGTGCTTTATCATTCAACCATCCTAATGGGTATGGTTTCTTATGAGGTGTAGTTGCTAATCCCAATTTCTCTACAATTGCTTCGGAAATCAAATTTACTTGTGAGCCACTATCAAACAGAGTATCAATCTTTTAATATTTGGAAACAACTCGAATATGGAAAAGCTCATGCCTTTTTCTCTCATGTTCTTCATCAATAACAAATTGAGCAGAATTACTAGTAGATGCTTTAGAATTCTTACCTTTTATACCTATGGCTGCAATGATTGTTTCATCCCCCAAGTCTGACCCCAAATATTTCTGAATAGCTGCAGCAGACTTCTTCTTCTTGCCCTCGAACTTCTTAGATCTCAGCTCTGGATGCAGAATCCAACAGTGCACATCATCACGCCCCTCCTTTTTACAGTGAGTGCATGAAGCTTTGCCTTTCTATGTAGTGTTAGCCTTCCTTTCTTTCCACTTCTGCTTTCTTTTCTCCTTGCTCTTGCTTACAGTGGGTTGGGATGTTCCCCTAACTTCTAGATTTCCATTCTTTCCTCTGGCTTCTAGATGAGTAGCTTGTATAGATACCTCATCTATACTAGTGGGATTAAACATGAGGATGGTATGCCTCATGTAGCTGTGTAGACCACCAATGTACTTTAGAAGAGTCTCTGGTGAGTCTAATGAAATACCCAACATCAATGCTCTCTTTCTGAACTCTTGAGTATACCCTTGCACACTTTTCCCTTTCAATTGTTGAAGAGTTTTCCAACTCATCATGGTATGTTGCATGTAGGCCAATGGATAGCACTGCTTTTCGATTGCAGCAACAAATTCACTCCAGACAGAGATGGTCTTACCATGTCTTTTCATATCAGCTTGGGTTCTGCCTTCCCACCAAACCAAGGCAGTGCCTCCTAGGTGTAGGCTTGCCAATTGAATCTTATTCTTATCTGAGTCTATGTTCTGTACCCTTCAATACACATCAATTTGTCTAATCCAGTTGTCAAACTTTTCAGCATTTATCTCTCCATGATATATGGGAAGATCAAATCTAACATCTAACTTAATAAAAGATGCTTTCTTATTATGCACAGGGCTATTAGGAGGTGTGAGAAATCTTTCCTCTTTCCCCTTTGTTTTGAATGGTCATGGGAATGAGACTCATTCTCTCCTTTGTCTTGTTTATAACTTGATGAATCTTCATCCTTATGCTTCATGAAGTCTCTATACATTTCTTCTACCATAGACTTTATAGCTAGGAAACTTTCTATGAATTGAGGGTCTGGCCCCATAGAACCTTCCTCTGACATTGTCTTCCGAGGATAGACTCTCCCAATTTCAGGATTAGTTTCGGCCAACTCTCCTTCTCCTAATTTGAGCTTTGATCTAGTGAGCATTGACAGCTAAACCAACACAAGCTTGTCTAACCCTACAGCCTAGAGCTCTGATACCACTTGATCAGATAATCACCCTATGAGTGACATCAATTGAAGATTATTAAACAAAAGGTATTACAGACTCATGTGCTGGTGTGTGTGTGTGTGTGTGTTATGTGTTATTGAAACAACGGATCGATCAGATTGCCAATACACAGAAAATAAGTGGAGAGATAGCAGAGAAATATAGTAAGCAACATAAAGACACAAACAATTTTTAATAAGGAGTTCACCCTATTCTCCAGGGTTACGTCTCTGGTCCAGCTTCAGTGGTGGCCTTGTTTTATTGTGTCTTTCAGCAGAGAAATTACAATAGAGGGACTCAATATGAGTTCTCCTGAAGCAGATTTTGCTTGGCAGGGTGGTTCTTGGATCACCCAAGCCACTCGGAGTTCACAAACTCTTTTTCTTCCTACCAGCTCCGTGACCCTTGGTCTATAGTGGAAAGATCCAAAAGCGATGCTCAGTTCAGATAGATTCCTCTATGGGAAGGCTTGAATCTTCAAGCTCTCTGGTGCTCGATGCTTCCTGTGGTTAGCTCAGACCTCTGTCTCCTCTGCTTGGCTTTACTGTTCTTTGTGTTTTGTCCTCCTTTCCGGGTTCACTGTTCCCTGTCTCTTTTTTGTCGCTTGGACCCCTCTCAATGCGGGTTCCCAATCAACTCTCTCCCATTTTCTTTCAACTGTCTCTGTTCATGGCTTTAGCCATTCGATCCCTATGCCTATTCAGTTCCTCTCCCACCTACGTCGATTCTCCTTTTGCAGCTGCACTTGGAGTTCCTTGTTCGGCGTCACCATGAACGCCTAGGGAGTGGCCATGTGTCCCCATTTAATTGGTGCCAGCATGCTTCGTCGGTTCATTTCTTCAGTTACATTGTGGATGTGTTCTTCCTCCACCGTGGCAGTCAAACAGACTCCAAATCCCTTTAGGATGCGGCTTAATTCCCTGTTGATTCCGCTTCTTTCCATCGGGCGCAATCTCAGCCGTCTGATCTAGGCTCCTCAATATCTGACATCATACGTACGTCGAGTGCGGTTGACTTGCTCGACCGATAGCGCGCGATCAACGGCGGTTTTCTCTCACCTCTGCCGCCACGCGTCGATCGGTGTATGAAATCACTCCGCTCCTGTCCAAAACCTCTTACCATTCAAGGGTGTCCCGATCAAAACCGCCGATTTCCAGAGCGTAGGTCCTGCCTTTGTACTTTAGCGCTTTTACCTTTTCCGCTAGCAGTCCTCTAGTTCCCCCCACGTGACCGGGTGCTTGGGCTTTCCCACTTTGGCCCTGTTCGCCCAGCGTTAGCGTGATCGCGCATCGAAAATCACCTCCTTTTCTTGATCCGGGGCTCCCAGGGGCTACTTTGACCTCCCGCGCAGTCTCCATGGGCCTCGGTTAGTGTGCTTTGATTGAGGTCCTCGTCGTTCCATGTAGGCTGCCATTGCCACTAGTTCAGGGTGTTTTTGATGCTATTTTGGATTCTTTAAAGATTTGTTTCATCTCGATACAGTCAAGGTTCTTCGACATTCGTTCATGGATCTGATTCGGATCATGTGCATAATCCGTTTTTCACATAACAACATTTTAATCCAAGTATTCAATGATTTGATGTACTTACCCCATGGTCCTTGGAGAAAGCGCCTTTCTGCTTCACTATAACTCATAGTTATGTCTATCATGAACTTAGTGATAAACCCTCTTATTATTCGATCCAACCAATGATCTACTACGCATGTGATTTTGTCTTCAGATGCTTATAGCCTGCGCACCAATTCTAGAGTCCACACAATGGGTTGATCTAGTCTGCACCTTCCCACATTGTCAGCTAGTCGCGCAATCCACTCATAGAACTCTTTCGAGAATGACGTGAAGAAGATCTCGTGGATCTCTATGTATATGTAACGATCATGTTGGGTGTGGAGCCTGATTATCTTCTGTATTCAAAGGTCTCAGGCAGATGTATACCCCAGGAAGATTGTACACCCCTCCATGCGGGGGAGTGTGGGGGAGACTTGTCCCCCCTGTGGGGGTTTGGGGGGGCCAATCCCCCCCGGCTAGGAGGTCTGGGAGCCATCTTTCCCCCGACGGGGGCTCGGGGGTAGCACCCTCGAAGCTAAAAACAGATGTAAAATTTCCTTGTAAAAGTCTAGTAATTTCTAGTCAATCTGGGCTGTTCATTAGGCGAATGATCTGACGGTAGAAGTTATATTTAATTTAGGGTTTTTTTCCCTAGAAAGCAACCCTTCACTATATATGAGGGAATTATATTGTGTCTATCATATCTGTATTCTGAGTGAAGAAGAGAGAGGAGATTAAGAGCGAAGAGGGAGTTACAGAGGATCTGTTGTAGGTTGTATCTCTTCAGTTTGCTGGATAATAAAATAAAAGAAGGATTGGCTGTTTCTATGTGGACGTAGCCCAAACTAGGTCAACCACGTATATCTGTGTCTCTCTTGTTTTATATGTTTTCTATATTTATATGTCTACAATATTTTATGTGTTCCATTGCTCTATAATATATAATTTTCTAACAGATCTTGCAATATTTCCTCTGATATCTGCGGATTTCTGTTTTCTTGAACCACGAACTCGTGAAGCTTCTGATCCAACCAATCCTCAAGTTCTTTCTTCATAGGGTTCCAGCATCCTGACATTAGATATCCCTTAGGTAGATCCCAATCCCAGCAATGGAACCATTTGTTCGCTTGTTGGGGCCTGACCCAGGTTTTAGAAGTGTATTAGCCAAATAAATCCCGCACTACCGGTCCTTTCGGCAACAGTCCGTGGAGCGCGGACTGAAGTCTCACCCAAGGTAGTATGGGAGGGTGTTGGAACCAGGTTTACGCACACTTGGGATGTCTAGATGTGGTTTGGAGGGGTCGCGAACCGTAGGCAGCCTCGCACCACGTTGTACTGCTATCAGGCTTCCACGTAGATCCGCGCAGACGCACTTTCTTAAAATTTATTACAGATCTAATCTTTTTATTACAGTCTTTAAGCAAACATTTAACTTTAAAACCCCGTGCATGCAATTATACCAGATAATGCATACATCCAGAACATAAACAATAGATATATCCGCAAGAAAACACAGAATGGTTTAGCAATTCTTATCTTTATTGACCTTCTCTTCAGTACAACCACATCTGCCCTGCGCACTCAGCTGCAAGGGTCCACGCACACAGTTGTGGACTCTACCAGGCCTCTGCACACACAATTGCAGAGCCTCTATCTCTCTACCAACACCCTTGACTCGGACTTACAGACTCTCAAAGACTTCTTTTTTCATAAACCCATTACATTCTAGATCAAAAGTACATATTCCAGAACTGACTTCTACCCATAGAGCCTTGCTCTATTTATACATTTCAATGGTACGTGGACCATGGCCAGGCTGAATCATCTTACATTATTTTTGGGTGGAAAACCCTTTGACTTGACTCATTACAAATCGCGCTGTGTGCATCTCGCGGAGTCTTTACCATACTTTTACCCAAAATTGCAGGCTTTGAGCCCCAAAACCTTATGCGGGGCCTCTGCTACCCAACATGATTGGAAGAGTATTCTCACTTTACTCTTTTACTTTCACTTGCAACATGATTTTACACCTGTAAATTGATTTCACCATGCCTGTAAATTGATTTCACCTTAATCTTCTATCTTGAAATGCATTTACATGAATGCTATCTTTGCTTCCCCTGTACATTAATTTCATGTGAAATTTTCTCTTTTATTTTCTCTGATAAATTCATGGCATCCTTGAATTTACTTCATGTGTCACTGTAAAACCATTTTACCTTTGAATCTCATTCCACAACCTTAGCCTCATATTGCCTGTAGCTATGTAATTTTACCTCAAGTATGGTTTCACCCGTAGCTCTGAAATATTACCGCATTCTCATATCTCTGTATTTCACTTGAACTTAATCCACCCTATATTCCCGTAACATTTATAAGATTCAAAACCAAAACAATTAATGGTTTATGGCACCACTTTGAAGTGGTATGTGGTATTTTTTTAGAGGACGCGATATAACGTGGGGCTACCACGTAGCAAAAATGTGTGCTGGGAAAACCACTAATCTCGCCTGCTTTTTGAGTGTTAAGTGTTGGATGAGCTGAGTGCGCGATATGGAATTTTAACCATTCATTTATTTTTACAAATCTCGAGGCAAATAAAAATGAAGGGGGTTTAATTCTTAGTGCGGGGTGGACCATCGGTTGACTTTGCAGGGAGGAGAGGTAATATAGGCTTGCGCAGAGAAATTAATATAAAGTCAAAAACTTTATATTAATAGAATTTTGTGAAGTAAAGGATAAAAGGAGGGATTATATCTATATATATAATATAATATAGTATATTTATATTATATAATATAATTAATATATCCCTAACCATTCAACAAGGTGAACGTTCTTCATAATGGTTTATATAAGCCCATAGTTACATTGTGTTTCGGCAAAATAAGCCCAAGGCTACCCACTTGTGCTTGGTGTTAGGTGTGCTAGGCTTAGGTATTGTGAATGTAGGTCGCATGGAGATGGAGCAGGAGCTAAGCTTTCAGGCTTAGTTTTTATGCGAATTTCAATAAAACCCAAAACCAGAAGCTTTGCAATATATAACCTTTTTGTCACACAAACTTATTATTAATGATTTGAAGCAGGTATTCGGCTTATGTTGGGGTAATATTAAAATGAATTAACAAGGAAAGTGGGTGATAAAGAAGGAAGCTGAGTAAAGGATGATGAAAAATGGAGAGGAAGCGGGGTGAGTCAGCAAGCCAAAAGCTTCATCATGAAAGCCACGAATAATATCTAAATCATCAGATTTCCTATAATTATACGACCCTAATAGGGACAATCAACCATTAAATGGTTAACATTTTCTTCCTCAACTCCACATAGAACACATTTATTTGGACCAACAACCCCTCGCTTTGATACATTGTCCTAGTTCAACACTCTATCTTGTATCCCCTAAAGAGATTCAGTTTTTTTGTTTTGTGGTTTGTATTACAAGAATAGGGTGGGTGGTGGTCTTTCATGAGATGGAATAACATCGGAAGAATCTTTATGGGTGGTGTTCAATCACGTATAAAGTAGAATGCGTCTGTAGAATTGGAATTTTGAGTGGGTGGGGACACGAAGATGACAAGAAGGCACTGGGTTATTGTTAAATAATTATAATGAAACTTTAATCACATCATTGTTTAAATTCTTATTTTATTCAAATTTTTAAATAATTTTATTGAAACTAAAAACCTAAGTATCAATTTTCTTGTACATAGTTATCCAGTGGAAATAGGTTATCAATATTTTTTTTTTCAAAAGAAAAAAACAAAACTGTCATTCATTAATGAGATTGTTTATACATAGTTATCTAGTGCAAATAGGCTATTTACTAATGAGAAATGTTTACATAGAAGTGATTCCTAATTACCATAGACTTGATACTTAGTACATAGTAGAATGGATTCTGTAACAAATACTAGTAGGAAAAACCTGTTAAGAATCAATATAATAGAAAATGCACCTCAGCCTCACTTCAACACTCATAGGAAAAACATAATGTCCTATGTAGTTTAGCAAAAATGGCCCGCAAAAAAACAAATATGGTCCAAATAAAACACAGGACTAGACAAAAAAGTAATCCCAACATAGGGAACAATCAAAAAAATACATAGTGCACCCCTCAACTCTCAAAGTCTTTTTACTCTCTCTCTCTCTCTCTCTCTCTCTCTCTCTCTCACACACACACACACATTTTCACCAAGTACATCATCAGGAATCAATTCTCTTTTTCCAACTCATAACACTACGTGAACAAACGATTTAAAGAAAAGAAAAATTTTCGTGGATAGAAAAAGAATATAGATCAGTGATTGTTAGGAAAATTTTGGATATTTTGTCGGTTGAGTAACATCTATCCAGGAGCGTTTAAGCCAATGCCAGTTAAAATCACTTAGGGATCACACTCATCCTAGGCCACACCAAAACTTAGTGTGGCCAACATGGCTAGACTTTTGCCCACAGGTTTAGAAAGAGTGGCCTTTTTACAACAAAGCATCTTAATAGAGCATCCAGTCACTTCCTATTCTATGCCCAATTTTCAATATTTTATAAGATGACATATCTCTATATTTCTCAATTATTTATACAACATTTGACATTTTGATATCATCCTTACTTGAAACACTAATGGTTATGGTTGGAGTTGGAAACAATTTTGAAGAGTATCTTGTCATCCATATCATTTATCTAGTTTAAAACAAAAAAACAGACAAACAAAGCATGCTTATACCTTTTCGTACAATCATTTTATCTACTAATTATAATTAAAATTCACACACACACACATATTCCATAACTATTTGAAGGCACACTCATTTATTTGGAGTTCAATGGGAAAACCAATGTTTTTTTATTTAATTTGTCTTGGTATGGTCTTCATTTTGGAAAATAAGTCCACATACAAATGATTTCTCCTTTTCCTTATTTTCATTCTCTTTTGGTCAATGGTATCAATAGATTAAAAAAATTTATTTTGTTTTCACATTAATGAATAAAAACAGCTTTTTGAGATTTTTTAAGCTAAAATTAAATAAATATATATGTATGTAAAGTAAGAAATGTCAATTTGGTTTAGTTTGGGGTTTGGAAGGACTAACTGTTATCCTCCCCACTCAAGTTCAATTCCCACAATTGACATGTTGAGCTCATAATGATTATATTATCATAATGACTTTGAGTCTTATTGTTAGATGACCTTGTACTGTAAAGAAGGTTCACATTTTAAAACAATCCTTGAAATAGAGGAAAATTCTCAAGATTTTCCCATACATGTAACCTAGAAATATAAAAAATATAATATATTTATGGGGTGGTAGGAGGAGAAATAATTCTATTATATTCCTCAGGGCTTGGAAAAAAGATGAATAATTTGGCTAAAATGTACGATTTCTTTCTTGGTCTTCAATTGCCCAAGGATGTGGAATTTTTCAGCATACCAATCCTAGTAGATTCTCTTATTACCATTCAATATTTACAAAATGGATCTCTCCCTAAGAACAACCATCTAAGTCTTCTATTGCACATAATTCTCTGTATATTGGATTCCTTCCCTAACAAGGCCTTCTATCACATTTTAGGAACTCAAAACAAGGAATCTGATTAGCTGGCAAATAAGCCTTGTCTCTTAGAAGCTAAAAATATAGTCATCAACAATAAGTCTTGATGGAAAACTATTCCATGAAGAGCCCTATCCAGATCTCTTTCCTTTTCTTCAACAAAAGAGTACATGGGTATGTCACTGAGAAATCCATTTTTTGGTGGACTTTATGAATTTCTTTTATAAGTCCTTCCCTTCCCTCAACATTGTGAATTATAAATCAGTGGTTATTTGGTGTTGGTCTATTGTTGTGGATGAGTTGGATGGTGGTAGGCATGCAGACCACACATCCCTTTAATCCTTGCATGTAGCAATCTCAACTGCAAGATGACAACTCATTTATTTTTCGTCCATCGTATGAGGATGTATGAAAGCTCTAGGGGATGCAAGTTCATTGTATTCAAGGTTGATATGATTTCTGTGAGTGTGAATTTTCAGGCCTTGAGATTACACCCATGGAGAAAGGCAGGGTGATCAATATGAAGGATTCCAACCTCTGGTGTTTGTATGAGAGTGTGGTGTGCCTTTTTGGATGCCAAAGATTTGTTAGAGTTAACACAACGGAAAATTTAAAACAAATAAGACACGCACAACATTCAACCATGAAAAATAGAGATTTTAACGTGGTTCACCCAACCAATCTGGGTACGTCCACCAAACACAAGCATCGACAATCTTATTACTCAACAGGAGATTACAACAACAGATTTGCACATCTGGAATTCTTTTTCTCACTCCTTCTCATCACACATATCCTCTACAGGCTTACATTTTTATAGCTAGGAGTAGAAAACTGAATCATAAATTCACTCACAACAAATATAGGATGTAATAACTTCTCATTAGGAATAAATGGAGTTAATTTAGCAACAAATCCTATTGTTGTCACATTCATGAGATTTTCTCCAAATTTAATTAACAGAAAATCTCAAAAATCTCCACCTTGACAACAATTAGCCTGATACCCTGTTCCAATATTATTTTTTTATCTTTTTGCAAGCCAAGAGAAACCAGACACCATCGTAGCTTCTCTAACAAAACTGGTTTCGTGAACATGTCTGCATAGTTTTCCTTTGTATGCACGTTTTCAAGAGAGATGCCCTTTCAGTGATAACCTGTCTTACAAAATGGT
The DNA here is from genome assembly GCA_000404065.3 of Pinus taeda. NCBI lineage: Eukaryota > Viridiplantae > Streptophyta > Pinopsida > Pinales > Pinaceae > Pinus > Pinus taeda. The sequence continues at coordinate 13,314 of APFE030374186.1, forward strand.
ACTTGTTGAGCCTCAAACCTACACTTCTTTATACATCCTCTCAGCCTCCTTTTCCTATTCATTTCCTTCTTTTGCCACTCATTCCCTCCATCAAATTGCTCAAATCATTGTATTTTA
>APFE030374188.1:12131-51344 GCA_000404065.3 Pinus taeda
TCGCCATCTTCTTTCACCACCAGAATCAATCTCGCAGATCTCCCACTGAACAGGGTCTACCACAGGCCCGAGGGAAACGCCTCAGCAATAAAGGCGTCCCCTTGAAGCCAAAACAACTTTGATACCAAATGTAGGTTTTAACCCCGTACAAAAATTACCTGTATATGAATTCTAAATCATAGGAAAAATAAAAAATGTGAGAGCATAACACATAAAACAAATATACATAGAGATTTCCCACTGGATCCAAAAACGGGACTACCAGCTTGATTTTTCATTATATTCCTTTCAATGTTACAATACATATTTATACATGCCAAAGCATCCAATACCATGGACCGAAAAACATCGCATCCAAAACCATGGACCAAAAACCATAGGTAGGTTCGCCCAACCTAATATAGGGTCCAAAAAAAAATTTCCCAGGTCGCTGCCCCGGACCTCGTAGAGAGGGGGGCTACATGCCTCCCTCAAACCCCCCAGACAGGGGGGGCTGCCACCCCCCTGTTACCCCCCCGCTGCGCAATCGGCACAACGAAGGGGGTGCTCCACCCCCCCTCTAACTCCCTGGTTCACTATGTAGGTTAGTCATGGAAAGAATATAACACAACCCAACAGACCCAATTCCTTAGAAATTCACACTCCTAAAACATGCCCAAACTCATGTTCCTATCCTCTTGCATCCTCCCTCAAGCTTCTTGTCCAATTGCAAATGTATTATTGATGATTGAAGGCACTTAGGATGTGTCGTATGCCTCCACATGAGTCCTTTCTATAATTTTTCATGTGGCTTCAATAAACTAAACATGTGGGCGTGTACAACTATCATAAGGTCACCTAGCAGCTATGCTCACCTTAACTTTGTGCTACAATGCCCACACCATAAATTAAAAAATTCATATCTCGCTTTGTAGACCATGGATTTCAATGATTTCCTTTGTTTCCAGTTTCTTTTAAAGTCCTCTTTCATCTCCTTCATTCACATCTAAAATTGTCTTCATGGTTTTGGCTCAAAACAACTTTAGGTACAAAACCCCAAGCTTGGGTTTCAAGCCCACAAATCACCTTTGTGCTAATTCCTCCAAAACCCTCTATCCTAGGGTTTGTATTACCTCCCAAGATACAAATATCAACACTCTCTCTTAGTGAAGGAGGTACTTCCAACACTAGGAATTCTCCATCAACATCATCACCAGTGAGACTAGCCCATATGGCATCCATGACTATAACATCCTCTGTAAAATGAACCCTGTAATGCTAGTAATGCCTTTGCCTCATCATATCTAATCCAGAAGACCTCAACACTTCCATGGGGCTACTCCCTCTGAAGCTAGACTCTCTCTAAATCTAGAAAATATCCATTAACTCAACCTATTACTGATCTCGTGTCCTACAAGGTCAGTTAGAGTTGTGGTCAGAGACAAAAAATCATCACCGCAACCCAATCCTATAAGCACTTTCTCTCTTAGATCAATCACAAGATGTGAAATTCCCTCCAATATTGGATATGTAAAATCATGATCCAATTAAGACATGAGCCAATTTATCTATAGTCAATCACATGAATCCATCTCAATCATGTTGATCTTGTCCATGCCAAAGAATTCCTCGAGTTATCCCAACTGTCCATGACAAGACATAGGATGTCCATGATCTGCAAACCGCCACATGACATACTAAAGTTTACCAAGTTAAGTAACGATACACCAAAACTCCCAGGCCATCTCACCATTTAGCCTATCAAGACCACATCTCCATGTCTTAAGCTAAACCCTATCCTCCATAGTCTAGACAATTTTAGCTCCCTCTCAGTTGCATCATTGTGCACACTCTAATTCACTAGAACTTTAAAGTAGCTTTGGTATCAAGTTTTCTTCTGTGATACTGGTGTATAGGATAAAATATTAAATTATTGATGCTACCAAATCCAAGTATCACAAAAAACTAATTTTCAACCACGGGACAATATACAACATTAACTCAACATGTGTATAAATATAGACAATTTTTTACACAAATCTATACTACAACCCAATTTCGTTATATTATTAGAATTAATAATACAATAGTCTAGGGCTCTCTTACTAGGGATAATTGACTTGATACATCCAATAATAAAAGAAAACAAAAACTAGGGCTTGGTGTCTATCGTGATGACCACCAATATACCCTAAATAATATACGTTGACCCTCTAGCTATAGTGTGCTCTCTCAAATCCTCTCATTCATACCATGTATGCATCTGCCCAGTCATTCGACTTCAGATATGTAGCACCTGCCTCTACCAATGCACCAATTCAATCTAAACTCTAAACCTCGACTCCAACCTACTCTCTCGTTGACCATTTTTCCTTTAATGCATCAACATATTGAGACTCTTATCGAGTTTTTCATAACTCCATTTGTGAACACCTCTTAATTGTCCACTTGTACTCCTCAACTACTTTGGGAATTCATCCCACTATAGTCCTCTTGCGTTGCTCCAATGAAGACTAACATAGGGCATGGACGGCTATAATGTATCAGTACAATAATTCCTTCTCCCATAATGAAAATGGGATAAGAGGATTTCCAACTTATGCTATAGATGTCCTTATCCACAAGGTAAGTTTAGGGCTACACAAAATAATCCTGGTTGTTGAGACCCATGAGCTTCACCTTTTGCCACCTCTAAAAGTCCATTAGGCCCTCAACACACTTGTTTATTTGGGTCTAAGGGAAGCCTCTTCAATCCTCCCAAATTGTTCTTTAGGTTTCTCCAAATCTGCCTCACCTAGGCCTAAGCTTGGTCCACTCTCACACTATCCTCCAATAAAACCACCAGTGTCTAATATATGTTGTAGCATCTACTCTCTAGTTAGGGCCTTCAACCATCTTGGTTACCATTCCTCTTAGCTACCAAAAAACATTCACAAACTTCCTCTTCTAGGATGCCTATTCACCTAGCATCCAAACATCGATCAAGATGATATCTACAACATATTGTAGCTATTTTCTTGCCTTGGGATCCATGCATAAACTAGACTAGTTAGGGCATACAGACAACCCTAAACCAGATCTCAAACTTTGTGTTCACCTTCTCCATCTAGGATGCTTCACTTGTTTTCCATTCTAGGCATCAAAACCTAGTAGCAAAGCTTGAGGATCCTCCTCACAAAACCATACAACATAATGTACCTTCCATCAATATGAATATTCCCACACTCATGGAGGAATGGTCTATTTAGGCTGTGACCTTTAAGAGATGAATATGGCTAGGTTAGAAGGTCTCTCTCAAGCCTCTTAGCCTAGCCAAATATCCTTCATGAACATTGTTGCAACTTCGTTGATTTCTGGACCAAGAAACATATGAAAACACACTCAAAATATGCACAAAATAATACCTAACTTACCTCTAAACCAATGACTTAGGATCTACACTTTTGGTCTACTTCAACCAAACCAAGACATGTCCCAAATTCTCTTGTTAAGGCATGAGACCTGTGACTCTATTCCTAAAAAAGCCACACTACTAAAATAAACCCAAGCTTGTGCTCCTATCCACTTGTGTCATCCCTTCAGCTTGTTGTCTAATTGGAAATGTATTATTGATGGTTGAAGGAACTTAGGATGTGTCTTATGCCTCCACATATGAGTCATTTTTATAATTTCTCATGTGGCTTCAATAAACTAACCACGTGAGCTTGTACAAATGTCATAATGCATCTTAACAGCTAGGCAGACCTTAACTTTGTGCCACAATTCCCACGCCATAAGTTCAAAAAATCATATCTCACTTTATATACCTCACCTTTTGATGATTTTTGATGCCTCTGGTTTCTCTTGAAGTCCTGTATCATGTTCATCACTCACATGTCAAATTGTCTTCATGGTTTTTGGCCCACAACTTTTGGTTAAAAACCCCAAGCTTGGGTTTCAAGCCCATAAGTCACCTTTGTGTGCCAATTCCTCCATAACCCTCTATCCTAGGGTTTGGATTACCTCCCAGGCTACAAATCTCAACACACTGCCTGAGCAAGGTAGGTACTTCTAAAACTAGGAAGTCTCCATCAACATCATCACCAGTGACATTAGCCTATTTGGAATCCATACTTGTAGCATCCTTTTTAGAATGAACCTTGCAATCTTAGTCGTACATTTGCCTTATCACATCTAAAAATGGAAGAGCTAAACTCTTCCATAGGGATACTCTCTCTCAAGCTAGAATCCCTCTAAGTCTACACAATCTCCACTAGCTAAACCTGTCATTGATGTCGTGCCCTACAAGTTCAGTCAGAGTTGTGGTCGAACACGGAACATCATCCCCAAAATCGAATCCTACAAGAACTCATCCCCCTATATCAAACACACAAAATTCAAATCTATCCAATATCAGATATGAAAAGAATGATCCAATGAAGACACAAGTCTATCAATTTGTAGTCCATCACATGAATCCATCTTGATCATGTTGACCTCATTTATGCCAAAGAAGCATCATTCTATCCCAACCATCCATGAAAATACATAAGAAGTCCACAATCTAAAAACTGCCACACAACATAGTGAATTCCATGAGGTTCACCATCGATCCACCAAAAATCCCAGCCCATCTGACCATGTAGTCTATCGAGACCACATCTCCATGTCTTTAGCTGAACCCTCTCCTCCATCGTATAGAAAATTTCAACTCCTTCTGAGTTTTTTCACTGTGCACACTCTGATTCACTAGCCCTTGAAAGTAGCTCTGATACCAAGTTGTTTTTCAATGATACTAGTGTCTAAGATAAAATATTAAATTACTGATGCTACCAAATCGAAGTATCACAACAAACCATTTTGAAACACTGGAATAGTATACAACAATAAATCAGCATGTGCACAAATATAGACAACTTTTTGCACAAGTTTATACAATAATAAAACTTTGTTATATTAATCACACTGATAATAAAATAGTATAGGGCTCTTGTACCAAGGATAATGGCCCTCATACATCCACTGATACAAGATAACAACAACTAGGGCTTGGTATCTGTCGTGATCACCACAAATCTACCCTAATTAAGATACTCTGACCCTTCGGTTGTAGCATGCTCTCTTAGCTCCTCTCGGTCATACCCGGTGCACATCTTCCTAGTCCTTCAACTTTTGATCTACAACACCTACCTATATCTGTGCACCAAGTCCAACCGGTTAATGAAACTCATCTCTAACCTTCTCTCTCATTAACCATTTGCCCTTCAATGCATGAACACATTGAGACCCCTATCATGTTGTTCACAGCATCATTTGTGAATAACTCCCATTTTCTTGTTGTTTCTCCTCAAATACATAGGGACTTCATCCCACTATAGTCTTCCTACTCTGCTCCAATGAAAACTAACATAGAGCATGGAGGGCTACCACCTATCGCTGCAATATATCCTTCTCCCATAATGGACACATGATAGGATGACTACACAACTTCTATTGTAGATGTACATTTCCAGAAGGAAAATCTAGAGCTACTCAAACCACTCCTGTATGATCAGAACCTTGAGTTTCTTCTTCTACCACATCTAGCAATCCCTTAGACCTTCAAGAGTATTATTTATTCAAGTTTGAATCAAGCCTCTAATATCCTACCAAATTGTTATTTAGGCTACTCCAACTCTACCTCACCTACACCTACACTTGGTCCACTTTCATGCTACCTTGCAATTAGACCATGAGTGTCCAATACATGTTGTAGCATATGACCACTAGTTAGGGCATCCTACCACCTAGGTTACCCTTCCCCTTGAATTCCAACAAACTTCCACACTCTGCCACTTCTAGGATACCCATCCACCCAGCATTTGACCATTAATCATGATGATATCTACAAAATACTATTGTTGTCTCCTTGGCTTCAAATTCATGCATCAACCAGATTGGTTAGGCTACATCCACAACCCTAAACTAATGCTCAAACTCTATTTCCACCTTCTCCAACTTGGTTTCTTCACTTACTATCAATTCTAGGCATCAAAAAATAATAGTAGCGGTTGAGGATCCTCCTCAAAAAACCCAACAACATATTTGTACCTTGCAACAATACAAATCTAGGTGCACTCATGGAGGAAATGTATATTTTGGCTAAAACCTTCAAAAGATGATTGTGGGTAGGTTAGAATGTCTCTCATAGGCCTCTAAGCCTACTCAAATCTCCTTCCTCATCCTTAGTGAAACTTCCATGATATACGACCTAAATAACATACATAAACACACTCAAAATAGGAACAAAAAGTCCCTAGATTACCTCTAACAAAGTGACTTAGGATATGCACTTTTGGTATAAGTCAACCAAGCTAAGACATTTCCCAACTGCTCTTGTTCATGCCTTAGACCCACAACCCTATTCCTCAGAAATTCACACTCCTAAAACAAACCCAAACTCGTGCTCCTAGCCTCTTGTGTCCTCCCTCAAGTTTGTTGATCCAGGTAGATATTGGTGGCCACCCGCCAAGTCCACTTGGACCCCCACCACTGTTTCTTTCAGCGTTTCAGATTCCTTAATTTTAGCACACCTTTCTATTTTTAACAGTTTTTCGGGTACTAAACTTCCAGAGCCTTTTTGAGGCCCTAAACGACATTTTTTTGGGGAGAACTTGGAGCAACATGGGTCCACAGACCAATGTTTCTCTTCCCAAAGTTGTAGTTCTCGGATAGATATTTGTAACAAGATATTGTTCATATCAAATGGAGATTGTATGCCAAAGTTACGACCCTAGGAAGTTGAGGTACCAATTTACCCAAAAGGGGCCCACAGTTTGTCGTTTCTTCTTCTAGGGTTAGGTTTTTGGATGTTTAGGGTTTTCCACTATTTCTCAACAATAAATAGGCCTTTGATTCTCATTGTAACACAATTCAGAGGCATGTAGCTGCCATATCTCTTCTCATAGAGAAGCTACCATCGCCCTAGCTAGTTTATTTCCATTTTTGTTTGTAAGCATATTTTAGTATTTTATAGTAACAAAATGGAGTATTATTTCTACTGCATCTCTATATGTATGATTATATTTGTAATTTGTTGCATTTTTAGGGCCTAAGTCTACCTCAGGCTGAGAAAGGTAGGATCTAGGGTAACATCAAACCACGCTTAACCTAGTAGCTAGCCCTACCAGGCTGGGAGAGGGCTCTCTCCTGGTCAATCTCAGCAAAATATGATCACTAAAGGCTTGAGATGATTGATATAACTACTAATATTACGCTAGGTATATGTGAAAAGAGTTTGATTGAATAAAATGATGTTTTTGTTAGCTCTAATGGAAAGGCAGATCTTGGGTGTAGGGAATGAGGCTCAATCTTCCAGAGATCTCAATGGGGCATGGTAGGCAACTGATTTTGGCACTTCAAATCAAATGAGATGGAGGTATTAGACAGGTGAGGAGTTGAAGAGGGCAATAGAAGTCATGGATCCTCTTCAAACATCTGAAAAAATAAAAAAATAAAGCAAACCTTAGATAGAGCACTGCAATTTTAGTGGATTCTACCTTCACTCTTGTTTGATTTAGTTAAGAAGAAATAAGATAGATAATGCCATACATAACACATAAGTAGATTCACAAATACAGAGGAAAGCACTTTACCAAAACAAAATTCCACATGAATCCCAAAGAGTGCTGCAAACCCTCGTCTAAATTCCTTAGCCAAAATGATGATATGAGTGTATAATGAAACTCCTTACTCTCTAAAAAGTCCAGCCATGCTAATGACTGAAAAATCACAATATTTAGACAAACCGTAATTCATCCCAGGCTCTAGGGGTCGAGATCACAAGTTTAGGAGTTGTTACAACTAATTCTAAGTTGAGAACTACAAATTAGGCAGTGGAACAACATGCCTCTAGAAACTAGGGAACTGATTCATTCAGTTGCAAACAACTTTTTGATAGATGAATGTACCTCCATGAGTGAAAATTTGACATATTTACATCAAGATCCATCCTTTCACATGAAATTACATCATAATTTTGACATTAAGAAAGATAAAATTCAAAGTGTCAAGAGGCTAGGTGAAAAACAAAGTATTCTTGGTCAAACAGAGCAAAATTTACCTAGTGCACCGCGCTGATTTCCCTATGCTTAATGCCTTTTTGCGGCCACGTTTGGAGGCCTTCCCTGTGTTCAAATTTGTTCCAAGTGTGCTTTTTGGAAAGGTATGTCGGTCCACTTTATAGAACAAGTGAAATTTTTGAATTGGGCCTCCATTTTCCCTTCCAAAACTAAGTTCTCCCAACACTGCTTCCTGTGTGTCAAAATAGGGGCAATAAGGTCATTTTTTGGGTGTTTTTGACCTCTTTGAGGGCTCAAAACCTGTCAAAATTTCTTGGCCATTGGTAGGCAAGCATATTTCTTCATGTGAAATCCAAAAATGCTGAGTTTTTATCATTTGGAGGCTCCCGTTAAAAGCGAGGGCCAGGTTTCGCGGCGCATAGGGCGGAAAAATCTGTGTTTTAGCCCAAAAATTTCAAAAATGCAAAAAGGGTCCCAAATTTTTTGAAATTTGGGATGAGTCTTCTCTATCAAGAGCTATTTTGGTCCAATAAGCCTCAGCCAATATCTTATGTCTATCTTGCTCCTTTCGCCTCCTCGATGCCCTTTTCAATTTTGCTTTCAAGCTTCTAATTCTCACCTTGCAACTTTTATTCCTCACCATGTAATGGTAGGCCATATGCCTCAACATTGCTTTCTCATTGTTGGCCTTCTCCAACATCTTCTCTAAGTGCAAGTTTGTTCTCTCAAGCCAAGATTTATGATCATCTTGGATTTCTTGTTCAAGTGTTGTCAACTTGGTTTTCCTCTTCTTGGCAACCTGCCATTTTGCCTTCATGTTTTGGAGCTCTATTATGATTTGCTGATCCTCTTGTTTTTTTTTCCTCTACTCCAAATAGTTAATGATCCACTTGGCTCTTTCTAGACTAAGAGACAAATGATGAATGTCATCATACTGCTCCCGAATGACTTCTTTGAGCTTTAAGATTTGTGAGCCCAGATCTGTGTCATCATCCTAAATGAGGATGAAATCTTCCTCTTGACCTCCTGACAGTCCCTCATCATGCAAGGACTTATTACCTTTGTCCTATACCTACTCTACTGATGGCGAAAATGAGACCTCTTCCACCCCGGGTGGTGATAGTACTCATTTTGCTGCTGCTGCAACTCAACAAGTGAAGTGGGCTCCTCCCGGTTATGTTTTCCACTTTTGCGAGGCCTCCTTGGTGCATGCATTTCTGTAGGAGAGTCACTGTGTGTCTCTTCATATCAGTCCTAGGAAGGATCAGATTCCATGTTTCCCAACTGTTTGTGTTGTCTTGGATGAGTGTGAAGAGATTTAAGTGTCTTCGATCTTTTGTTGTCAAGGATGAGAATGTATGAAGGAATATGGAGGAAAAGTGTATGAGGGGTTTTGGGAATATTGATGTCAAGTTTCTGGGGAACATAAAAGTTTAAGGAATAGTATTTAGAGTTTGGGAATAGCAATTAGGGTTTTAGGATTAGTAATTTTAGGGATATGGGGATTAGGGAGTGGGTAAATAAGAGTGAAAAGGGAGGGAGAGTAATAAGAGTGAAGTGTAGTGAGAGAAAAATGAAAATGGGGATACAACAACAAAACTGCAATTTTGCAAACCCTAGGCAATTTTCTCAACACAGCTTTGCAAGGAACTAGGGTTTTGTTTTTAACCTATTGAAACACCATAAAGACTAATGGAAACTCATATATTGGCAATATGGAGGTGTTAACTTGTGGAATGAATAATTTGAAATTTGGAGGAATATTTGAATGGATTTCAGGCTTTGTAGCCCAATGTACCACACCATATCAATGCATCGCGCTAGTTCAGTTTTTACATTGCATAGGGCTGCCCAATGCGTAGCATCATCTCAATGCGTAGCGCCTTTTTGCAGGAGAGTATTGGAGGCCTTCCTGGTGTCCAAATTGGGTGTAGGATATCTCATTGGAAATATTATTGAGTCTAACTTCCAACCCAGCTATAATGTTTCAATTTGGAATTCATTTTCCCTACCAAAAGTCAAATATCCCAAGGCTGGTCAAAATGTGCAAAATGAGGTTGCCTCAATGTAGAGTGTTGTTGCAGTCAACTTTTGAAGGTCTTCCTCAACCCCAAATTGAGCTCATGATAACGCATTATAAAGCTCTTTGTGTCTAGCTATCATTTGACACAACATACAAGTCATTTGGCCAACCAAGCTAGGACAAAAGTTGATTTTCCCAAGGTCACTTCAGAGGTACATCAATTCTCCTGAGGCAACTGTATTTTTGACATTTCTCTAAAACCATCATACATGTGTAAAAAGTGAAGGATTTTTTTCTTCCTTGGCCTATTTTGGACAAAAAAACTTTGTCAATTTTCCAAAATTCATCTTTTCTTGCTCAGAAACATAATTGGAGTAAAACCTATCTTGATGTGTGGAACAGGGGATTTGTCGAAATGAACTGAAATTAAGGGGATAAGTGGCTTCTAAATTCTTGAGAAAATTTTGGAAAGTAGGGAGGGATGTTAGGAAGTAGGGGAAAGTTGAATTTCAAAGATTGAGTGAGGGGAAGGGGTGCAAAAGGACAAAACACAGGCCTAGGCTAGAAAATTGTCAAGTTGTAGCAAGAAACTAGCGTTTGTGCGAAAATGGGGAATTTGAGGGATATCAGTGATGAGAAGTGTTTAATAAGGTACATTAAGGATATGGGAAGGTGTATGAACATCAAGATACAAGTTTTGCTAATGATTTGACCATCCAAGAGAAATTACATTCAAAACCCTAGGAGAGGGAAATGAACTTTACCTAGGCACAACTGAAGCATGAACAAGGTGTAAAATGACCCAGTGGAACTTGACATGATGATGACAAATCTCTGAATGATGGCACACTCAGTTGAATGGTGACACGGATTGACATTTGGACAAATTTGAAAGGAGTGAAAGCAAACCCTAGACCTAATACCTAGTGACCAAATTTTACTTGAAGACTCACTAAAATGACAAAATTTGACCTTGACACTTTAAAATCACTTTGTAAGAGCATGTTTGATCACTGGAGGAAGGCTGCAAAGGCTAACACTAACAAAGTTCTTGTTTAAGTCCAAGTCAGTGGTATCAGAGGACTGATCCATATTTAAAGAGGAACACAACAAATTACAGATATAACCATTCATATAGAGATGCAATAGAAATAATACTTCATTTCATTACTGTAAAATATGAAATATGCTTACAAACATAAATTGAAATAAACTAGCTAGGGAGATGGTAGCTTATCTATGAGAAGAGATGTGGTGGCTACATACCTCTAAACTGTGTTACAATGATTCTTGAAAGCCTATTTATTGTTTAGAAACAATGGAAAACCATAAACATCCAAAAACCTAACCCTAGAAGATGAAGTACCAAACTATGGGCCCCATTTCGGTAACTTGGTACATCAACTTCCTGGGATCATAACTTTGGCATACGATATCTGTTTGATGTGCACAATATCTCATTAGAAAGATCTATCTGAATACTAAAACTTTGAGAAGACCAAAATCAAACCATGGACCCATGTTGCTCTCATTTTTTCCAAAAACATCGTTTAGGGCCTCAAAATGGCTCCAAAAGTTTAGGACCTGAAAAACTGCTAAAAATAGTAAAATGTGCTACAATTAAGGAAACTGAAAAGCTGAAAGAAGCAATGGTGGGCATCCAAGTGGACTTGGTGGGGGTCCAAGTGGACTTGGTGGGTGGCCACCAATAATGTTGAATATTACCTTAGTCGACCACCGATCAAGGCGTTAAGCACCATGCTCAACTCTTATGGGCACGAGACTTATGATTGCCCACTTCTCTACAAAAGCAACCCAGAATTTGGCCACACATACCAGACACTCTTGGAGGGTCAGCATGTTCCATATTTTCACCTCTAGGATGCCCTGTTATGCCACCTAGGTCACCTTTGTGTTCCTTCAAGCTAGCATGCCAAGATGATTTGGGAAGCACACTATATCAAGCTGCTAGGCATTTCGGGTTCAAGAAAATGGTGGCAGTACTACAGAAGTATTTCTATTGGTTGAATCTTTGAGAGGATGTCAAGAAGTACATAGGATCATGCACTGCCTGTGCAATTGCCAAACCAACCATCAAGAAGCAAGGCCTCTATACCCTGCTACCTACCCCTAGTGGACCTTGGGAATCCATCTCCATGGACTACATATCAGGTCTTCCTTCTATTAAGCATGGAAACGACTGTGTTTATGTGGTCACTGATAGGTTCTTAGAGATGGCCATTATGGCAGCCTACAAGAAGAATATCTCAGTAGAAGCCATTGCTAAAGTCTTCTTTGAACGAGTGTGGGTACACTTTGGGGTCCCATAGTCTATCATCTCAGATCAGGATAGCAGGTTCCTTAGTACATTTTGGTCTAGTCTTTGGTTGATGCTGGACACCAAACTCACTAAGTCCACAACCTTCCATCCTCAAACTAATGGCCAGACAGAGGTTGTCAACAAGATGATCATACACATTCTGTGCATTTACAACTCAAAGAATCCATGCACATGTGATGAGAGCCTCCCCTATGTTCAACACAACTACAACCGGGCTCTCCACAACTCGACTAGTTGCATCCATTTTCAGGTGGGCTTGGGATTCCAACCACTATGTCCCATTGATGTGGCCATGCCATTTGCAGCTACTCATGTAGATTCAGCTCATGTCTAGTCCAAAACATATAAGTCAAGCAATTTCATTAGGCACATCCAACATATTTTCTAGTAGGTCCATGATATTCTAGAGAAATCAAATGCCAAGTACAAGCAGCGACATGATCAACATTGGGTGCCACACAAGCTTCAGGTGGTTGGTAAAGTCTAGTTGCATTTGCAAAAGGAATTCCTTACCGGAGCCTATCAGAAACTTAGACCACTCCGATATGGTCCTTACACCATTACCAAGGTTATGGGAGACAATTCATTTGAGCTCAGTATTCTCCCATTCCATGGTCTGCACCCAGTGTTCAATGTGGACCGCCTTCGGCCATACTTTCCACCATTACTAAACACATCTAACATTACAGAACAACTCACCCCCATAGATTAAAATCCTCATTGCATGGAACAAGTTACAATTAACTGGATCATGGACACATAGAACAAACACACTTGCTAGTGGAATATCCAATTGTATCAAGTTTTCAAAGTAGGCCAAGTCCTTCACTAGGGCAAGTGGCTCACCAGGGACCAAGTTCAGCAGAAGTTTCCTCATCTCATGGAGGAACTCAATGCAATGGGGACCACTACTTCCTGGGGGGAGGAATGATTAAGGTGGATATTGGTGGCCACCCACCAAGTCCACTTGGCCCCCACCATTGTTTCTTTCATCTTTATAGTTTCCTTAATTGTAGCACAGTTTACTATTTTTAATAGTTTTTCGGGATCTCAACTTCTGGAGCCATTTGGAGGCCCTAAATGATGGTTTTTGGGTAAATTGGGAGAAACATGGGTCCATGGACTGGCGTTTCTCTTTGCAAAGTTGTAGTTCTTAGATAGATATTTCCAACGAGATATTGTGTGCGTTAAATGGAGATCGTATGCCAAAGTTACGACGCCAGGAATTTGATGTACCAATTTACCCAAACGAGACCCACAGTTTGGTGTTTCATCTTCTAGGGATAAGTTTTTGGATGTTTAGGGTTTTCCATTGTTTCTAAACAATAAATAGTCCTTCGAGCCTCATTGTAACACAATTTAGAGGCATGTATCCACCACATCTCTTCTCAGAGGTAACCTACCATCGCCCTAGCTAGTATATTTCCATTTCTATTTGTAAGCATATTTTAGTATTTTACAATAATGAAATGAAGTACTATTTCGGTTTCATCTCTATATGCATGGTTATATCTGTAATTTTTTTCATTCTTGTTTAAATCTGGATCGCATATTTCCAGTCATAGAGGTATTCTTAATAACTGAAGGCACTTAGGATGTGTGTTATGCCTCCATGCATGAATCATTTTTATATTTCCTCACATGGCTTCAAGAAATGAACAATGTGAGATTGTACAACTTTCATAAGGCCTCCTAACTACTAGGCCAACCTTAACTTTGTACCACAATTCCCACACCATAACTTCAAAAATTCATATGTCGCTATGTAGACCTCATATTTCGATGATTGTTTATGCCTCCAGTTGCTCTTGAAGTCCTTTATCATATCCATAACTCACATATCAAATTATCTTCATGGTTTTGGCCCCACAACATTGGGTACAAAACCCCAAGCATGGTTTTCAAGCCCACAAGTCACCTTTGTGTGCCAATTCCTCCACAACCCTCTAACCTAGGGTTTGGAGTACCTCCCAAGCTACAGATATCAATAATGTAACTCCATGCTTCTTGAGGAACATTGTCCTTTGCTCTATTAGATAGAAATCAAATCAATTTATAAATTGACCAAGTAGCAACTTTTTCCCAAAAAAATAATGATACACTTTTATCATTAAGCACACATCTGGCCTTATTCATTATGATCCTCTTCTTTCTTTTATCTACTACTCCATTTTGTTGTAGTGTGTACTTTATTGTAAACTTCCTTTTCATTCCTTGCTTCATATATAATGTTGGAAACTATTTTGAATCATACTCACCATATCCATATGATCTAAGTACCTTAATACACCTCCCTCTTAGTTTATCTACCATGCATTTGAATTATATTAATTTTACAAAGGATTTTGATTTGTAGATTATCTAGCTAAAATCATCAATAAGTGTTAGGAGATAGAAATTTCCTCCTAAATATTATATTTACATCATACCACATAGATATTTACGTAAGTGGTCCCTTGGATCTATGTGAAGTAACTTCTAGAAATCTATCTATATGATGTTTTCTTAGGATGCAACTGTCATAAGAGTTGTCCCTAACATGTTTCATGTGGAGATATTTCACCATAGATCTATTTCGTAAAATACTATGACTATCAAAGGATAAGTGAATAGATATAAGATGTCATTCATATGATGTTGAAATGTTGTGTGCATATTAATATGAATAATTAGGGTTTCTCATCTCTTAAATAGAAATATTTTACTTTTGGTCATTTCTAATTTTACAATTAGTCTTCTACAAGGCGACTTATCAAAAATGGTACATGTGGGGATTTTAAATAATATTTCATAGCCATTTTGACTTAAGCACCCTACACTCATCAGAATATGTTTGAGAATAAGTATATGATAGGCATTTGAGATATTCTTCTTTTCATCTTGATTGGTTGAAATAGCGACTAGTCTTTTTCCTTCAACAATTACCAGATAATTATCTTTTTATTTACTTTAATTTTGAATGAATTATCTAAAATTGAAAACACAATTTTGTTACCTATCATGCGATTATTGCGACCATTTTATAACAACCATGTATCATTATTTTTCCATTCTTCAGTTACTAGACATGAGAGGAACATTGATTTAGTTGTACCCTCATTAATGTTTGTCACATCAACTCTCTTTTTGTCCAAATCCTCTTGCTTTTTACTGGATATTCCTCCTTAACTAATGTTAATTTATGCATATTCCTCTTTGGTTTTGAGGGAAATAGTGAAACCATCTTGTCTATTATGATGATGAGCTATCTTCTACCTGAGCGAGACCTCTTTTTCCTCTATATATTCTTCTTCTTAAAGATATCTTCCTTTTCTAATAAAGACTTGAGACTGAAATGCACTTTCGAAAGAGTCATTTCTTCTGTTTACAATTGTTTGATATATTAACAAAGACATTGTGTGTTGTTCTACAAACAAATATGACATATATTTCAATTTCTCTATGCCTATCACAACTATATGAACTTTTTTAGGAACTCTCATCAACAATGAAAATTTTAGGGGCTAATATTCGCCCATGGGCTAATTTTCTATACATTTTCCAAAAAAAAGATTTGGTAATTTCCATTTTTTTATAAAAATGATTCACCCAAATTTTATAGAATGAAATTATTTTACCCTAAAAATTTCCAAAAAATTATATATAAACTATATAAAAATATTGTAAATTTGAATATTTTTACAAAAATATCTCCAAACATTTTATAGGTTTCATATTATGGAATAGTGGGATTCACCAAGGTTTCTAAACTTTAAGGTAAATTTCCATCCTTAAAATTTTCCCTACCCTTGCGTACATTTTCAACAAACTTTTGATCTAAAGTGTCTTCTCCATGTGTTCAAACTTGACTGACAATGTTCTTGACTCATGTCATAAAATAATATACAGAGTCTAAGTTCTTCATATGGAGGGTTTCAAAAGTATTTCTAAATGTGTAAAGTTTCCAATTTTTACTGTCTTTGTCTTGATAGGATGTGTCAAGAGTATTCCATTCTTACTTTGCATGACCATATATTGCAATCTTAGTAAAAAAAGAAAAAATCTTCTATCCCTTGTTAGATAAGCCACATTGTCCTCAAATCATTATTTATGTTTTCAACAACAACTTTTCTCTATGCATATGTCATTTCTAATAAGGTTACCTAATATGTTTTGTTATGAATCATTTCATTCTTATTTCTTGGGTTTATTTCTACTGTCTTATATTTTCATATCAGATCTATAATATCTTGGATTAGATATACAACAAGTGGTATCAGAGCCAAGTTTTATACCTAGGGGGGGTAATATGGGGTACCGAGGGAGGTACCCAAGGTAATAATGTAATAATGGGATGGGCCATAGTAATAAATAAGGTGGTTAACCCATGTCATGTAAGGGACCATAAGTAGTTAATAATAATGTAACGGGCCCATGGTATTAGTTGATGGTATGAGGACACCATGGTAATGATGCATGGTATTGTATGTATGAGGCCTATATAGAGGCTAGAGAAGACTCCACATGTAGGGATATGAAGAGAAATATTCTTGTATGAATGGCTTGTGGAGTGTTCTCCTTCCTTAAGGAGTGAATATATGGTGTTGCCCTACCATAAGGGTTTTGATCAATAAAGAATCATTTCATTCTTATTTCTTGGGTTTATTTCTACTGTCTTATATTTTCATATCAGATCTATAATATCTTGGGTTAGATATACAACAAGTGGTATCAAAGCACTTTCTTGGGCACAAAAGTGGAGAATTTGTTTACTTTTTGCAGGATTTCAAGAGCGGCGAGTTGTAGATCAGATATGTATGTTTTGGTTCAAGATATACAAAATTTGATTGCAGATCTGTATTCTTTGTGAAAAAATAACCAATTTCAAAAAAAAATTGGTCAAATCGGAATCTGGATGAAGGAGATATCGTTGATCTAAAAATGAGTAGGATTGTAGACAATTTTTCGGGGCAGCGAATTTGTGGCGCAGATATAGACGTCATGGTGCAAGAATTACAAGATATAATTGTAGATCTGGAATCTTTGAGAAAAAACACCTAATTTCAAAAAAAAAATCAGTCGAATTGGAGTCCGGATGAGGGAGATATCGCTGATTTAAATCCAGCATTTTCTTTCAGAAATTTTGGGTGACGGCGGGAGAGTAGCAGCGCAGATCTGAAATTCCAGTGTCTGAATCAGGATTTCTATCACATGGGTAGATGCAGAATGGTTGTTACATTTCCAAAAACAGGTTATAATAGAGATTCTGAGCAATATTGATGAAACTGTGACATTTTCAAATTTTCACCAATTTTTTTGTGATGGTGGGCGTATATTTGAATTTGGAGGACTTGTATGCATTTGATGGCTCTCATCCAGCCAAATGGCTAGCACAAATGGAGAAATGTTTTAGAGTGAATTTCATCAATGATTATGAGACTCAACTGAGTGTGGGACAAATGTACTTGGACAATGAAAGATTGCAATGGTGGCAAAGACATCAACATTGCCTTCGAAGGTCCTTGACTTGGGACGAATTCACAAAAGCTCTTATGGACCACTTTGACCATAAAGCTAATCTTGTGGATAAGCTCACACAGACAGACACACGGCCTAGCAAAGATTTTATTTTCACAGGAAAGAAGGAAACCAAGGAACCTAAAGGGTTATTTTCGGCTGGTATCTCCTTATTACAGGTTCATGGATTGATTCAAAAAGAGAAGATCATTGTTTCTATAAATCCTAGTTGCAAGCATAATTTCATCAATGTTAATTTGGCAAAAAAATTGCAAGTCACCACAAAACACATTGAAAACACACAGGTGGATGATGAGGATGTCCAAGTGTATAAGGATTTGAAGATTTCTATGGATAAGTATGTGTTGCATGGTGATTTTTATACTTCAGAGACAGATAATTTGGATGTTGTTTTGGGATACCCGTGGATGGAATCAGTGGGTACTATAAATATTAATGTGCAGAAGAAATTCCTGAAGCTTTGGTATAAAAAGAAGAAAATTGCATTACAGGATATTTCCATCAATAAACAGGTAGAGTCCATGAAGGTTGATGCAGAAGATGTTCCAAGGACTGACATATTAGATGATGAGCAGTTGATGGTTGACAATCAAACACAAACAGAGGTGGAAGCCGAAAAGGTAACAAGTGTTGACACATCTGATAAGGATTCAGTGGTTGAAGTCATATTGACACCACGACAGGCACCACAGTCGGGTGAATTAAAGAAGAAGACACCGTGGGTTAAAACTTCAACATATCATCACCCACATCACCCCGAAAGACAACCATCAAGATGGAAACCAGTTAGTCACAAGGACAGCAACCCCCGTAAGATAGATAGGGAGAAGCGAAGATCCACCTACTACACATCAACACAGAAGAGCTACCATGGTCAACTTCCATCTCAAGTGAGCGAGGCACCAGTGAGATCGAGGGTTCACCTTTCTCTTGGATGGCTAGATGCACGTGCATGGTACCAGTGGACTACTCTTTTAAGTAGATCTTATTATTTGTGTTCTTCCCATGTTCGGGGACGAAACATGCTAAGGGGGGTGGAATGTTTATATACCTAGGGGGGGTAATATGGGGTACCAAGGGAGGTACCCAAGGTAATAATGTAATAATGGGATGGGCCATAGTAATAAATAAGGTAGCTAACCCATGTCATGTAAGGAACCACAAGTAGTTAATAATAATGTAAGGGGCCCATGGTATTAGTTGATGGTATGAGGACACCATGGTAATGATGCATGGTATTGTATGTATGAGGCCTATATAGAGGCTAGAGGAGACTCCACATGTAGGGATATGAAGAGAAATATTCTTGTATGAATGGCTTGTGGAGTGTTCTCCTTCCTTAAGGAGTGAATGTATGGTGTTGCCCTACCATAAGGGTTTTGATCAATAAAGAATCATTTCATTCTTATTTCTTGGGTTTATTTCTAATGTCTTATATTTTCATATCAGATCTATAATATCTTGGGTTAGATATACAACATGTTTTGTGAGTCCGCTTAATACAATCTCCCAAAATTCCTCCTATCATAATTAGGCCTTTTATAGTCATTGATTATTATTGGATTCCATTGGTTCCTTTCTTTGTCAATTTCACCATGGAATGCACTAATGTTCTTAATTTGAGTCAATTATCATGCTCCTCACGAAATTTAGATTACATCCCTCCTTATTGGTTCCCTTTAGCAAAGTGCATAATCTTCTTTCCTTTAAAGGGAGTATCCTTATATGAAGATATTAATTAATCCTCTCTTGGTGGATCCCTAAAATTCCATACTTCAGGTTGAACAACTCTATAGCATTGTTGATATGAATATCCACCAATATTTTAAATATGTAAACACAATCTATTTGTGAGATCTGAATTAATCCCCTAGAGCTTGTAAGTGTAGGGTTGATCGTAGATTCCCCTTAAAAGTGAGATTTAATATTCTCAATGGGAGTGGCGGTGTGGGGGGGAGGGGGGAGATTTCATAGGGCTATCATAGGTTGATTGAGTTGGACCCTTGGTAGGAAAATCATGAGAGGAATGAAGATTGAGAACTGATGGAATTCCTTCTTCTTTTATGATTCCTTGGTAGTCTCGACAGGACATTTACCAATAAGAAATATTTACTTGGTTTTAAAGGTAATTCTCTATCAGACATCCTCAGTGCATTGTTCAGTGTTATGGAAAATCCTTCTATTTGATTCCTTCTAATTATTCATAAGATGAAACATGGAATGATTACATTTTGGTACACTATGTTCCCCCATTCCGAGATAGTGGTAATGATTCTTCCATAACTTCTACCATGTTTATGAAAGACATCTTATCCTTTATTGTGCAAGCTTGTGACATAGGAGAATTCATCCACAAGGAGGTTCAATTTTTCTTCATCGTTGTCGCATAGGTGGCACTAAAATGGCCTTTAGAAAACTATTTTTTTTTACATTTTCCCATGTGAGAGGCTTGTGGTGACCCGAAAGCCAAAGGAATGTGGTGACTTTAGACCAATTTTAGGTTCCATATTTTGTTCCAAAGTTGGTGCTTCAAGAGATATACATATTAAACTTCTAATATTTATGAATATTTGAGGTTAAATTTTCCTTCCATTTTATAGCCTCATTTGAGTTTATTAGGATCCTCCTAGAATTTAATTGGTCCCTCTTCAAGTTTTCAACATAGTTCCTCCAAGGCTTCATTGTTCTTAGGATACTTCCACTAACAATTTGGCTTCCATTTTCTCCACATATGAGGGTCTAATATGTCCTACCAATATTGTATAATAGTCAAAATTCCCCAATCTATTGTCCATTCCTTCAATTATTGATGAGACCAATATCATATCTATTTAAAGTTTTCATGATGGAGTCCATTAGCCACCAAGGGTTGCTACTTTTTCACAAGACATCCTAAACCAAACATGCTTAATCCCAATAATTACCCTTATCCCATAAATAGTGCTTCTCATGCATCCAATGAATAAACAATCAATTTCCACATGGATCTTTCATCCACAACTTTAGGTACAAATCCCACAACTTGGGCACATTGCCATGAAAACCACATTTCTATCGGTCAACTCCTCACAAACCCAATATCCTAGTGGTTGTGGGTGTACCTCCCAAGATACACATTTCAACACGATGAATTTTATATCTTTCTTTTCTTAAATATTCTCATTCTACCTGTAACATTAGGAATCTTGTTGATGGAGCTTTCT
This sequence comes from Pinus taeda, assembly GCA_000404065.3. Taxonomy (NCBI): domain Eukaryota; kingdom Viridiplantae; phylum Streptophyta; class Pinopsida; order Pinales; family Pinaceae; genus Pinus; species Pinus taeda. The sequence continues at coordinate 33,234 of APFE030374188.1, forward strand.
ATTCTATTGAATCCATGTGTTAATTTTACTGTAGAAATGGAGTTTGAATTCCAACTATTTGATTAATTTCATCATCTCAGTATGACTCTTAGAATTTAGCTTCTTTGCTTACTATAATATTCTTACTAACATGATTAAATAGTCTATATAATCTATATTTGTGCTCTCTCTCTCTCTCTCTCTCTCTCTCTCTCTCTCTCTCTCTCTCTCTCTATGTGTGTGTGTATACACACACAGACAGACGCTTTAGAATACTCATTGTATTTTTGTGTGTGTGCACTTTAGAATACTAATTATAACCCACCCACACACACACACACACTTTTTGTCATCAAGATTATTTTTCAATTCTTTCGGAATGTGCGCATTAGATGCACAACTCAACATTTCAAAATTTGACACTGTGAATTTCATGTAACTCCAAGTTTCTTGAGGAAAATTGTCCTTTGCAATGGAGATAAACTCAATTTATAAATTCAGCGAGTAACAAATTCTTCAAAAAATACATTTGATACAATTTTTTCCTTAAACACACTTCCAACCTTATTCATTTTGCCCCTCTTATTCATTTCATCTACTCCATTTTGCTATGGTGTGTACCTTTCTGTAAACTAATTTTTGTAGTGGCTACAACCTCCCTCCAAAAGTTTTCTTATGCTTTGATGTTGGAGCCTTCCTTCCTATCCATAGGAGCTTATTTTGCACTAATCCAGGTATTCATACTTTGAATGGGACTTATCGTTTCATTTGTATTTGTGTTTGCTTGATTTCAAACTTACTTTATCTTTCTAACTCACAAGCCAATCTCCCAACTTGGTCTCACATCAATTCTAGGCTTGCCTCTTGAAACCGCGCAATCCTTGAGGGCAAGCAGGTTTGATGATGAGAATTGCATGGCTCTAAATCATAGTCATCCTCGAACTCATAAATTGTGTAGTCATAGAAGGTAGCTCAAAACTGAGCCCATAAACTGCACAATCCCTCACTAAGTTTAGAAACTGCATAATGCACTAAGCCAGAATGTTGCCTAGTTCCCAAGAATTGCATAGTCTTTCCCGATAGTTTGTAAGGTAAGTTTCCCTTGAAGAGAAAAAAGGAAAAAATATAAATAGGAAAAGCATCCCTAAAAGATAGGGATATATTTCCAGTATCTCGAAGGAGGCACTTTCGTTATTTTTATAAACTTCTGCCAAATGTCACTTTTTCTTTGATTTTATGCACACATGTCATAAACCATAATTTAGCCAAATATATTTAATCGACACATATAGAGATCATTTTCACATTTTATCTTGGATCTTTAGAGTTGCTGATGAGATCAAGGAACCTTCGGTTCGGTTGATGTTGCTTTTCCAGGTGAGTTTCACTTTTTTCATCTTTTGCCTCTTTCTTTGTTTTTTTTTGTTAATTTGCTTATGTGATTGTCATTTTAATTATCTCTCTTTGTAGTTGCTGCCGTTTCAACTTGTTTTAAATCGTAGAAGTGTTTTTTTAAGTTTTCGTCTTCCTTTCACAAGTGTTGCATCGATTTTCCTGTTTTTTCACCAATGGTGACCATTGCAGCGACTCTGCTCACATACTTGACTTTCCTTCTATTTGATTAGTTGTTGCACTTTATCTACTAGATTTAATCATACTTAGTGAGTTCTGAGGTCAACCTCACATTATTACTCACCTTTGTTGTTTTTTCACTCTTCCACTGGGCAAATCTACACTTTCTTTGGCTACATCTTCCTTTGCCCAACTGAGCAGTGTACGATACTAAGACTGAAGCTACAAGCTTGACCTCTGGAACTGCGTAGATCTTGGCCACTAAGATTGTGTGATGTGTAGTCTGTCCCAATCCGTGTCCAGGCTAGGACTGTGCATTGTGTAGTCCCAAGCCTTAAGCTTCATCCTTGGATGTTGGGACTGCATAATGTGCAATTCTTGTAGTTAGCCAGTCACCCTTGTTGATAAAAATTGCTCAATTCTTCTCTCTAGCTGCCTTGTTTGCTACTTGATCATGATTTGAAGGTAGATTTGTTGAAGATAATGTTTTCTTTCCATGAGTTCCATTTTTGTCCCATAAGTACCACACTTGTGAAGAGCGTCTCTCTAATAGTCATTGTTACCATCACACCAAAGAGAGCTACTTCAAAAGAGACCACTAAAAGCAGTACCGGGGAGGAAATTGAGAAAACATCAGTAGAATTTCCAGTGTATGTAGACTCTCAGTTGTTTATAGAGAAGGGGTCAACACTAACATGGAAGCAAGTTAATGAAGCTTTTTTAGCAAAGTGCCTTGAGGTATATCTAGAGGACTGATAGGTGTATCTCAGTATCTAGAATTTAGGATTATACAAGGTTGCATGTAGATATCCAACCTTCTCATGTGCATGTGTCATTACCTGGATATTCTCATACATTGATGAGAATACCATGACATTTTGCAGTGCCAGCGGAGAGAAACTTGCCACCTTCTGGGAAGAAGATTATAGGCACATGTATCATTTGTCCAAGCAAGTCAAGCTCATGGACTCATTCTTCTATGCCAAAAATAATTATGTGAACTCAAGAGACATTGTAAAAGGTTGGGTGAAAGAGCTACCAAATTTTTGACAAACACTTACCCATTTATACAAGACAAATTCCCTCGGGAAGGCCTACCATCTCTTGGTTGTCTTATCTTGTAGGATCCATGGTCAACAGAGCACAAAGAACTTTCCAGAAGGGTGGGAAGTATTATTGAACTAGTTTTTGAATGAGAGGAAGCCATTCAACTGGTCAAATCTATGTCTCGATAGTTGAGATCCCATGTAGCATGGGACCAAAGTCCTGCCAATGGAGAGCAAGCAAGGTTCTATATGTCTTCATATTTATTGGATTCAATATGTGCACAATAGCAATTCCCTCTCATGAACTGGACATAGAAACCATGAGAATCTACCATACATATCTATTCCAATTTTAATTTGGATTGCATTCATCGAGGAGTAACGACACAACTAACATACCACTTAATCATCATGCTTTACAAGCTCATATTTGAAGAATATCTGCCTTGCATGTCACAAGGAGTATTCAAGGCTATAGTAGACATCACATATTGGTATGCCTCATTGGGTGGCACCTTCCTTAGAGTGTTTCACAAAGAGAAGCCTCCATGTGTTTTATTGAGGTATGCCACAAACAAGTTTGTCATGCAAGAAGTGTCATATCATCTCACCAGAGGGTTCACAAGAACTTTTCACACGAAGAAGAAAGCACCATGACCAACTCTTCCTTTATAAATTGGATTATACAACATAAATTACTTGGAATTCATGGATATTGAGGGAAATGAGATAATGATGTTTACATTTGGTGCACTAGACTTTACTATGTATGATCCCCGTGGTATTTGTAGAGACCGTAGTGCAAGAAATTACTTTTCGTGGATCGACGGGGAATTCCATTGGTCAAAGGAGGATCCATGGAGGAATTTCTACAATGCCTCCAAACTCCATGATCTGGCTAGTTTAGCAAGGATTTCATAGGCTACTCCACAGATAGTAGAAATTATGGAACAAATAATAACAGAAGGGAACAATCCCATGCATGACAAGGGAAAGAGAAAGATTTTTGATAGTTTAGAGGGAGAAAAAAACTACAATGTGAAAGAAGGTCTTATTATAATGAAAGAAAATTTAGCAATAAAAGCAAAGAGGAAGTAAAGGATACAGAGAGAAGAGTGGGGGAAGAGACAAACCAGAGGCTGTAGGAAGTAAAACGGAAGCTGCAGGAGACAAAGCAGAAACTGAAGGAAGAACAGGAGTTGAGAAGAAGGGAATGAGAAGAGAATAAAAAATAGGATGAAGAAGAAAGGAAAGGTGCAATGGTAGAATAAAGAGAACCCATACAAGTTGAATAGCAAGGACATAACCAACTAGTAGCCAAGCAGGAAGGTGAACAGATGTGGGATCGAGAGCTTGCTCAACAAATTGAGCACTTTATTGGAGTAACATGAATAGAGATGGAACATGAGCCACAAAATAAAGATTTTGATCTAACACGAAGCACACCATAGGTCACCATTCAGTCTCCACCACCTCCAGCAACAATTCCAGCCTCAAGCAAGGAAAGGGATATTGCTCCCCTTAATGATGATCCAGTAATGGACGTGTATAATCTATTGTTTGATGAGTTCCAAAGAAGATTGTACAAGAATAGAGAAAGCATTTTTCAGATGATGGGACATCACCTATATTCCTTAGAGAAAGGGTGATAGTGGTAGACACTAGGAAGCATCCAAATTCCATTATCAAAGTAAACTTCTCCTTCGTAGGAGAAACAATATAAAGCATTCAATATTTGATGACCGAGAATGAGTAATTGGCACAAAACGTACAAGATATTAGGGAAGAGGCATAACAACTTCGTGTAGCATCCCAAATTACAATTTTAGCATAATTTTTCTTGGTGGAGATGAGAGAAGTGATACTTCCTCAAGTATCAACACTTGAAGAAACCATGTGGAAGTTCTATGAGGGGTTCGTGACCATACATAAATAATTTGTCTATTTTCATGGTATACAACAACAAAGCAAATAGTTTGTTAAAATCTCAAGAACGTAGAAGCTTCCATTACTTATGTGAAATAGTGGACAATGTGATACAAAGGGGCACCACTTGACTTAGTGAAGAAAATGAAGCCATAGGAAGAGCCGGAGAAAGAAAAAATTTGGATGTTGGTTCATAACAACAAGAAAATGGCGTCATTAATTACTGGTAGCATTCAAGCCTCATATGTAGAGTTTTTTAGTAGTTTGGATGTAGTGGTGAAAATGCACAAGATCCCATCTGTCGGTTCACTCACCAAAGCCAAACCTAGGGACTAAGTTTGCTAGGAGATTAAAGAGTACTTGGAGCAGCTAAAGGAGATTTCCACCAAGAAAGATTTGGAGCTGAACGGACAGAATATGAAAAATTATGTCGGTGGTCCTGTCCAAATTAGAACAATGTTGCTCATGCTTTAGAACAAACTTGAAATTAGTTCCAAGACATTGTACCTGGATTCAGAGGCTAAGGTTCGCTTCCATCGAGACACCATCACGCAATTTGGGGATATAATCATATAGTACCAATCTTGGCATTAATATGTGACTGAGAAGAAGAAAATGGAGGTTGTTGAGCTAGATTTCTCCCAAACTCAAGTATCATAGTGTTTTGTCTTGCTAGGATGTAATGTTGTTTCTACGCTATTTTTTCTTATATGGGTACAACTATAAAAGGTAATATTATTTGTAATTATGTTGTAAGTGAAATTCCAAGTGTCAATATTGGAATATGAAGAGTCATGATGTAATGTAATGAGTCATTTTGTAAAGAATTTGAAGAGTCATGAAGGTAGTCCAAAGGTCACAAAGGGGAGTTGAAGAGTCACCCCTCTGATTATAAATAAAGCCTCATAATTCATGCAAAAGGCTTTTGAGAACCAATATTTTGGTTATGCTTAGTCTTAGAAGGAGATTTGGAGTATTGTGAAGAGCCTTGACTTATCTATAGCATAGAGTGAGTATAATTCTTTGGAGGAGCATGTGTTCTTGAATTTAATGTTCCCCTATTGGGGCCAGTGGTCCATTAATGGTGTATGTATGAATGGAACTTTCACTTATAATAAAATTAGAGTTGGCACACTTTCATGCATATGTTTTGAATATAGTAGGAGTATAATTTCTTGTTGTATTTGCAATGTATGTTATTTAACTTAGGGTTATGCTTACACACTATTTCATTTTCATTTGTATAAATCTTGTTGAATGGATGTTGTTGTATTAATTCATCACTTTACTATTCTGCATATTAGCTTGTGATGTTATTACGCTCGTGTGTTCCTTTCAAGTTGCATACTATTATAGGCTTCCAAGGGGTGCGCCTTATTTTCCCTTCATGTGTTGGAACCTTCATGCATTGTACTTGACTTTTTGCAAGGTCATACACTTTCTCGCACCCAAAGTTACCTTACTTCACTATGTATGTTTTCGCAGTCAAGGCATAACATTACCACCAACTACTAAAATTTCTACTCCAAATGGCATGATTTCTAGTTGGGGCTTAATATCGAGGATATCCCCTCTAGTTTTGTAGGTTGAGGTGTGAGAAGTTGAGAATTCGTCCATTGATCTACCACCATCTTTTCCTACTTCACATACACAAAATTTCAGCGCGGGATTTGGACTGTGAGTCTGACGACTGTGATGAAGTGTTATCTTCTCGTCCTCCATCCTTTGGTCCCTTTGATCCTTTTGATTGTGATGTGTTGTGTTCACCTATTTTGAATCTCTCTTTTGATGGTCACGAGGATCTAGTTATGTATGGAGTTGGTGTTGAACAACCAACCTGTGATATCATTCTTGATAAGTATGCCTGGGAGTATAAGTCTGAACTAGAATCTACGATGAAGGATGACCTCATTCCGCATTATCCTGACATTTTCCACGATTCTATCATTCTTGTTGAATATTGTGAAAATTTAGTTTCTATTGATGTTACTACTTTCACCCATTCTCAAAACATGTGAAATGCCATTTTTTCATCCAAAGTCAAACAGGACAAATATGTTTTTCCTAATCCTCCCATTCTCTCATCTTATATTTCTAGAAATATAGTGGGTGAAATTTCTCATTCTCCACCATATTCTCTTTAATATTTGTTAGATCATGAGGATGCCTCTATTTGTAATCTCAAACTTTCTAATCATGGCTTTCATGAAATTTTCATTGATTGATTTGATCATGATTCTGATTTTTTCACTATCGATCTTTCTAAGCCACCGGTATTTGATCATCTATCTTCTAAGATGTTGGAACTTCCCCAAGATGTTGAGGCACTTCAATCAGAGCTGATGGTTATGTCAAGCTCTCATAGTCTCGAGGTCAGCTCCACTTCTGATTAGTATTGTGTTGAATCCTTCAAGGCTCCTCATCACTTTGTCACACACATTGAAAACAAATTTATTTTATAGTTTTTGCATCCTCCATCTATATCACATGATGTTCTTTCTTAGTCATTGGAGGAGCCAGATGTGGTGAGTACAGTTGCAGATCAAAAATTTTCTTCTTTCTTTATGTTCGCCCATTTTCGTAGTTCCAAATTTTTCACTTTCATGTCTTTAGGTCGCAATGTCTCTACACACCACCATGTGCCCACTGAATGTCTCCCATGCACATTTCTTTCTTTATTTTTTGTGCGTTCTTTCAAAATTTGAACATTTTGGTTTGTATTTATTTATATTGCATTCTTATTGATATCTTTCTTTATATGCATTCCCTTGCGTACATATGCAAGTCATTGTGCTGGCGGCTACATTGGAAGTATCACTTCATGTGAGTCTGGCCTATTCACTGTTAGGTTAGGAGTAGTAGTAATCATTTTATTTTCTTGCTTGTTTCTTTCATTCACTTTCTTTTAATTTTCTCTCCTGACTTTTCTTTTTCTTTTTCTTTTAGTCATAGGATAAATTACACATGAGACTGTATTTGGCTTCTTAGACAAGCAAGGTGAAGTCCAAGAGGAAGTTGCACTACAATCAACACTTGGTTATCTATTTATCCCCTCTCTTTATGTGAATCTTACATTTCTTTTGGTCTATGATACTCTAATGGAAAATAGTTTCCTTTCAGAGAGAGTCACAATGAAATCATGATGCTTTCACTTTTAACTATTACCACCTACTCTAATTGGTCTTCAATTTTTATTTAATCGTTGTGAACTAAGTCGAGTAGAGAAATGAGGGGAGGAAAACCTTAAGAAGTATGTTAGAGGTACATTTAAATATCCTTCTCTCAAAGGAAAACCTCTATTATTATTGATATGTCAGGATGCCTCTTCCACCCCATGAAATAAATAAGTTCATATGCACAGTTCTCTGAACAAATAAAAATGAAAAAATGACAAATGAAATAAAGGGTGAAAGAAGAGAAAGTATTCCTGCATAGAGAGGTGAAACAAGAAGCTGTACGAAGGTACTATCTAGGCTTGATGGAAATGGAGCAACACCAGACATGAAAGCTAAGATTCTGACAATCTCTTTTACTTGTGCATTCTCTCCTCATCCTCAATTGAAACTAGTCAGACCTAGCTTGGTATATGTGTTGTTGATGAAGAGAATGATATGTATTATATATTTAACTCATGCTAAGTGAAGAAGTTGTGACAATAAATGAATTGAGAAATACCTCTGGAAGAGTTAGACCTATTTTGCATGAGGCAAGATCCATACAGAGAGTTAAGGTTCTAACAGTGTGTCACCAGTGTGGTAGACGCTAGAACCACCCTTAAAATGTTTTCCTATGCTTTGATTTTGGATCCTTCCTTCTTGGCCACATGTGCTTATCTTTCACTGATCCAGGTATCCATGCTTCGATTGAGACCTATCTTTTCAGTTGTGCTTGTATTTTGTTGTTTTCACATTTGATCTTTCTAGCTCACAAGTCGATCTCCCAACTTGGTCTCACAGCAATTTCGGGCTTGCCTAAAAAAACTACACAATCCTTGAGGGAAAGCACCCTTGATAATGGGAATTGTGCAGCTTTGACTAGCAATCAACCTTGAGCTCAGAAACTGTGTAGTCTTGTAAGGAAACCCATAAAATTCTCAGTCCCTCACTAAGCTCAGAAACTACACAGTGCACTAGCTGGAAAGTTTTCTATTTCCCATAATTGTGTAATATTTCCTGGCAGTGTGTATGGTAAGTTTCCCCGAAAGAGAAAAAAAAGAAAAAATCATCACTAAATAATAGGGATCTATTTTTAGTATCTCGAAGGAGCCACTTTCGTTATTTTTAGAAACTTCTGCCAAGTGTCGCTTTTTCCTTTATTTTAGTTATGCACATCATAAACCTTAATTCACTCAAATATATCGGATTTCAAGTTTTTGCGATCCTCATCTTTGTGTAAATTAGTTTTCGAATTCATATCGCATTTGGTTGTTGTTGTAATCGATGTTTCAAACCATCAATGATGGTTCGTCATCATGATGAGAAATATCTATGAAAGACTGGTCTACCAATCTATATCAACCCTACAGACAATCTTGTTATCAATCTATCTAGCCTCCAATTAAGTGAACATATCCTCAACTTGTTAGGAAAAGGATTAAATTTTTCTATCACCCCTCGTAAGATTCCTATTGAAGACATTCTTTGCAACATTGAATATGGCATTAATGACCTGCTTGACAACATCAAGGAATAAATTAGACAACATTGTTCTATCACCCTTAGGAAATCTAACTCCCCCAAGAGTAACATCAACAAACATGAATATCTATCTCTCAAATCTTTGAACTCCAACCCTAATGTTGTGGTGTTGAAAGAAGACAAAGGAGGAGCCACTGTCATCATGAATAAAAGTGAATACAATGCAAAAATGTTGGATCATCTAAACAATAGTGGTTGCTACAGAAAAATTAATAAGAACCCATTAAAAATAATCTCCAAAAAAATATGCAACTTAATCAACATAAGCAAGATACAAGACAATAAAAATCTCCTAGTTAACAATCCATACACACCTAGAATCTATGGGGCTCCAAAAATTCACAAGGAAGGCATCCCCCTCAGACCCATAGTAAACACTATTGGTGGGCCCACATACCATCTCGCCAAGCACCTTTCCAAGAAACTAAAACCTCTAGTGGGAAACTCTGAATCCTTTGTCAAAGACTCTACCCAATTCATTGAAGAAATTAAGAACATCAAACTTGATCAAAATGACATTTTGGTAAGTTTTGATGTTACCTCTCTATATACCAATATCCCTATTGATGATGCCATGGAAGTTATCCACAAATTAATAGATACTGACACATTGAAGCTAAGTGAAATTTGCCTAAGGTCCACCTTCTTTAGCTTTATGGGGGATGTTTATGATCAAACTTGTGGTGTTGCCATGGGGTCTCCTTTGTCGCCTATTATTGCCAATTTATTCATGGAAGACTTTGAAGCCAAATCCCTCATGACTTCACCCTTGAAACCTAAATTGTGGAAAAGATATGTTGATGGCACATTTATCATATGGCCTAATGGAAGAGAAACCCTAAAAACTTTCAAGAAACACCTAAACATTTTATCCTCTTCCATTTAATTCACTATGGATGTTGAGGTCAACAATAGCATCCCCTTTCTTGATATCCTCATCACCAAGAATGATGGTGGCTCCATATCTCACCAGGTGTATCATAAGGGGACTCATACCGAACAATATCTACATGCCTCCTCTCATCATCATCCCACCCATAAACTCAGTGTCCTCAACACCTTGGCCACTAGGGCTTTGAGAATATCTGACAAGGAACAATTAGAAAAAGAAAAAGAACATCTTATAAAAGTTTTCCTAAAAAATGGGTACAAAAAATGTAAAGCCATTAAATCCATAAACAAAGCAAATACTAGACACAAGAATAATAATTTTTTTTTATAATATTGTGGGTAAAGTTAACCTCCCTTACATTTTAGGGACCACTGGTAAAATCTCCCGAATCCTAAAAAAGAATAACATTTTAACCACTTTCAAACCTTTAAACACCATCCAAAGTTGCCTCAATCCGAAAAAAGATCCAATTGATCCTAAGTGTCAAAAGGGTGTCTATTTAATTCCTTGTTCGTGTAGCAAACCTTATGTAGGTGAAACTGGAAGATCCTTTAACACTAGAATCTAGGAACACTCTATTGATATTAAACATAATCAATCCAAAAAATCAGCTTTACAAGAATACTCTAACAAAACCAAGCATCAATTTTGTATTGAAAATACTTGCATCTTAGCTAGAAGTGATCACTACTTCATGAGGAAATTCAGAGAATTCATAGAAATCAGTAAACACCCTAATAACCTCAATAGAGATGACGGACAAACCATAAGTGAGAATTGGATTCCCACTTTATCATCCACTCTAACCTTTCCGTAAACTCTCTCCAATCACCATAATGATTCATGTCTTCAACAATTTATCATTCTCTATCTTTGTTGGTTTACACCAATTATTAACCTTATATTTAATATCATATCCCTAGTCCAACTAATTTCTTAGTCAACAAAATTCCCATTATTATCCAATAATCAACATTATCTCACATTCTAATACCCTCCTATCTAACTTAATCATAATCTAATATAATAATCCTTACAGAATTTAATATCACTTATCATTTATTAATTAAATAAATCTCAACACATTAATTCGTTACTCTCATCTCATTACATTCCTTTTCCTTTTCATTCTATTTTATTATAACTAATTCAAATTTATATCCATTTATAATTTAACATCAATGTAAATCAATATAAATTTATATAATGCTAAACTTTAAAATCCCCCTCTAAATTTTTTTTAATTTAATAGTTAAATTTATAATTTTAATGAATTTAATTTTAATAATACATGTTTTAATTAATAATTATATTTATAAAGAATATAATGAATCTTAATATAATAATCAAACTTAAATTTAATAATTAATTTATAATAATTTTAATGAATTTTAATTTAATAAGTAAGCTTTCATTTAGTAATTAAATTATTAGTCAACTTTACAACTCTCTAAGGTTGCTGTTGGCTCTTCATGTCGGGCATCTATTTATTAAACTAAATGGTAGACCAATCATTCATGGATCTTTCTGATCCTGATGATGGACCACTATTGATGGTTCAAAACGTCGATCACTCAAATATATTTAATTGATGCCTCTAGAGCTCATTTCAAAATTAGATCTTGGACCTCTATCATTCCCAAGGAGATGAAGGAACTTTCGGTGTGGTTGTCCTCGCTTTTCCAGGTGAGTTTCGCTTTTGTCGTCTTTGGACATTTTTTTGTCAATTTCTTTTTATTTTGCTTATGTGAGTAATTTTTTACTTATTTTTCTTTGTAGTTGCTGGTGTTTCAACTCATTTTAACTTGTAGAAGTGTTTTTTCTAAGTTTTCATTTCCCTTTCACAAGTATCATAACAATTTTCCTATTTTTGTACTAATGGTCGCCATTACAAAAACTGTCCTCACATACTTGATTTTCCTTCTATTTGATTCGTTTCTTCGTTTCATATACATCGTTTTACTTATATTTAATCAATTTTTCTCTCAACCTCACATCATTACTCACTTCTGCTCATTTTTCACACTTCCACCGAGCAAATCTACAGTTGCTTTGGCTATATCTTGCCTTCCCAGTTGGGAATTGCACAAGCCTAAGGCTCAAGCCACAAGCTTGGCCTAGAGGCTGGATCCAAGTACATACTCTGTAGTTCTAGGAGTCAGCATGTTACCTTGGCCATTAAGACTACGCAATCTGTAGTCTATCCTAGTCTCTGCCTAGGTTGGGACTACACATTACAGAGTCCCAAGCCTTAAGCTTCATCCTTGGACGTTCCACATAGTGTACAGTTCATAGTTCCCACAGTTAGCCAATCACCCATGTTGATAAAAATTGTGCACTCCTTCTCTCTAGTTTCCCAATTTGTTGTTTGATCATTCTTTGAAGGTTGATTTGCTAAAGCTAATGTTTGCTTGCCATAAGTGTCCTTTTTGTCCCATAGGTACCACAATTGTGAAGCACTTCTCTCCAATAGTCATTGTTATCATGGCACCAAAGAGAGTTGCTTCAAAAGAGGCCAATGAAAGAAGTATTGGTGAAGAAGTTGAGAAAACATCAGTAGACTTGCTAGTGTATGCAGACATTCACCTGTCTATAGAAAAGGGTTCAACACTAGCATGGTAGCAAGTTAATGAAGCTCTTTTAGCAAAGAGTGTTGAGGCAAATCTAGATGACTAATAGCTGTATCTCAATATCTAGAAGTAAGGACTACACAAGGTTGCATGTAGACATCTAGCCTTCCCATGTGCAAATTTCTTTAGCTAGATAGTATCACACATTGATGAGAAGACCATGGCTTGAGTAGCGCCAGTGGCTATAATCTTTCTGCCTTCTAGGAAGATGGTTAATAACACATGCATCAATTTCTCGAGCTAGTGAAGCTCATAGACTCATTCTTCTATGCCACCAACATCCGTGTGAATGCAAGAGACCTTTCTTGAAGAGTGGGCAGTCTTATTGAACTAGGCTGTGAATGAAGGGAAGTCGTTCAACTAGTAATATTTGTTGGCTTGATAGTTGAAAGCCTATGTAGCACAAGACCAGAGTTCTCCTGATGGTGAGAAAGCAAGGTTCTATATGCTTACATGTTTACTCGATGCACTTTGTGCAAAATTGTAGTTCCCTGGCATGAACTAGACATGGACACCATGAGAATATTTTGTCCATATTTATTGCAAGTTTCTTTTGGATTGCAGTCAACGAGGAGTAGTGGCACACCTAATTGACCACTTCATTGTCCCTCTTTACAAACTCATTTTTGAAGAAGATACACCTTGCATGTTGCAAGGAGCAATGTAGGTGATAGAGGACATAAAAAATTGTTCTTCCTCATTGGGTGGAACCTTCCTTAAAGTTTTCTTGAGAGAGAAGCCTCCACATGTTTTGCTGAGGTATGCCACCAACAATATTTTCATGCAAGAAGTGTCATATCATCTCGCCACAGGGTTGTCGACAGCTTTGCATAGGAAGAAGAATGCACCATGGCCCACTCTTCCTTTGCAAATTGGATTATGTGACATAAAGAACTTGAAAGTCACGGATAACAAAGGAAAGGAGATAGTGAAGTTTGCACATGGTACATGAGACTTTAATCTGTATGATCCCCATGGTATTTGTACAGACCACTGTGCGAGAATTTACTTTCTATGTATTAGTGGGGAATTCCATTAGTCAGAGGAGGATCCATGGATGAATTACTATAATTCCTCTAGACTCTTTGAGCCAACCAGTTTAGAAGAGACTTCACAGGCTACTCCACATACGACAACAATTCTGGAAGAAATAAGAACAGAAGGCATCAATCCCATGCTAAACAAGGGAAAGAGAAATATTGTCGACAGTTGAGAGGCAGAACAAAGTTGTAAGATGAAAGAAAATCCTATTCATGAAAGAAACTTTAACAACATAAGAAAAGAGGAAGCAGAGGATAAAAAGTGGAGAGTGGAGGAAGAGAGAAAAGTAGAGGTTATAGGAAGAAGAACTGAAGTTGTAGTAGACATAACAGAAATTGAAGGAAAACCGAGAGTTGAGGAGGAGGGAACAAGAAGATAATCTCAAATAGGATGAAGAAGAAAGGCTAGGCACAATAACAAAAGAACCATCACTGATACAAGTTGAAGAGTAGGAATAGAACCAATCATTTGCTTAGTAGGATGGTGAATAGATGTAGGACCAGGAGTTTTCTGAGCAAATTGAGAACTTGATTTAAGTAACAGACATGGAGATTGAACAGGAGCTGCAAAATGAAGATGTTGATCTGATTCTGAGCACGCTACAGGTCACCATTTGGTCTCCACCATCTTCAGGAGCAGAGCCAACCCTGAGTGAGGAAGGGGATGTTTTTCCCATTGATGATGATCCAGTAATGGATGTGTACAATTTTCCATTTCATGAGTTCCAAAAGAGGATTATAAAACGATGGGGAAATCATTTTACAGATGATCACACATCATCTGCATTCATTAGAGAAAGGGTAATAGTGGCAAACACCAGGAAGCATCCAAATGTCATTGCCAAAGCCAACTTGGCCTTTGCAAGACCAACAAGATCATACATTTAGTACTTGATGGCTGAGAATGAGTAATTGACACATAATTTGTAGGCTGCCAAGCAAGAGGTGGAACAATTTCATGCAATAGCACAAAGTGCAGTGTCCACACAACTTTATTTGGATGAAATTAGAGAAGTGATACTTGCTGAAGTATCAACAACTAAAGAAACCATGTGGAAGCTTTATGAGGGATTTGTGACCGTGCATAAAACAACTGTCTATTTGAGTGGTCTAAAAAAGCATAGGAAAGAGTTTGTTAAAAATCTCTAGAACATACAAGCTGTCATTATCTATGTGCAAGAGTGGACAATGTGATACAAAGGAGCATTGTTTGACTTAGTGAAGAAAATGAAGCCATGGGTAGAGCTAGAGAAAGCCCAGTTTGGATGTTGATTGAAAACAACAAGCAAATCACCTCATTTATTTGTAGCATATAGGTGTCATATGTACAGTTGTTCAATATTTGGATGTCTTGGAGAAAACATACAAGATCCCATCTATCGGTTTGCTCACCAAATCAAAACTAAGGAACCAAGTCTGACAGGAGATCAAAGAGTACTTGCAACAGCTGAGACAAATTTCCACCAAAGAAGATTTGGAGTTGAACAGACTGAACACGCAAAATTACATTAGTGGTTTTGTCCAGATCAGAACAATGTTGCTCATGCTTCATAATGAACTTGAAACTAGTTCCAAGACATTGTACCCACATGCCATGGAGGCTAGAGTCCGCTTTCATCCAGACACCATCACGTAGTTTGGGGACATCATCACACAATATTGAGACTGACACTAATATGTGACTGAGAAGTAGCAAGTGGAGGTTGATGAGCTAGAGTTCTCCCAAACTGAAGCATCATAGTGTTGTGTCTTGCTATGATGTCATGTTGTCTCTACCTTACTTTGTCTTATATGGGTACAATTATAAAATGTAATATTATTTTTAATTACGTTGTAAGTGAAATTCCAAGTTTCAATATCAGAATATGAAGGGGCATGATGTAATATGATGAGTCATTTTGTAAATAATTTGAAGAGTCAGGAGGGTAGTCTAAAGGTAACAAATGGGAGTTGAAGAGCCACCTCTTCTTGCTATAAATAGAGCCTCATAATTCATGCAACAGGCTTTTGGGAGCCAAACTTTTAGCTAGGCTTAGTCTTAGAAGAAGCTTGTAAGTACTCTAAAGAGCTTTGGCTTCTCCATAACGTAGAGTGATTATACTTCTTTGCAGGAGCAGGTGTTCTTGGCTTTAGTGTTCCACTATTGGGGCTAGTGGTCCATCATTGGTGTATGTATGAATGGAAATTTCACTTATAACAAAATCTGAGTTGAGACACTTTCATGCATATTGTTGTGAATATAGTAGGACTATTCTTGTTGTATTTTCAATGTATGTAATTCAACTTACACTTATGCTTATGAACTATTTCATTTGCGTTTGTATGAATCTTGTTGAATGCATGTTGTCATATTAATTCATCACTGCAACTTGTAGACTATTCCACATCTTAGCTTGGGATATCATTACGCTTGTGTGTTCTTTTCAGGATGCATGCTATTATAGGATTCCAAGGGGTGCACTTCCTTTTCCCTCTGCATGTTGAAACCTTCATGAATCACACTTGAATTTCCGAAGGGTCACACACTTTCTCTCACCGAAAGTTACCATACTGCACTTTGCACATTCTCGCAGTCAAGACATAACATTATCACCCACTGCTGGGACTCCAACTCCAAACAATGTGAGGTCTAGTTGAGATTTCATATCGGGGAGATCCCCTAAATGTTGGTGGGTCCAACACATTCAACACTACCTTTTTATTCCTTGCTGGTTATATAATGTTGCAAATTTTTTGGAATCATACTCACTATATCCGTCTTAGTTCAGTACCTTAACATACTTTCCTCTTAGTTTCGTTACCATACATTTTAATTATATGAATTTTACAAAAGATTTTGATTTTCATATTATCTAGATAAAATCATCAATAAGTATTAGGAGATAAAAATTACCTCTTATATATTATATTTGTATGAGACCCCATAAATATTTTTGTAAATGGTCCCTTGGATCTATGTGAAGTAACTTTGAAATCTATCTATATGATGTTTAGTGAGGATGCAACTCTCACAAGAATTATCTTGAACATGTATCATGGGGAGATCTTTGAGCATACATTTATTTTGTAAAATACTAAGAACTATCAAAAACTAAATAACCATATCTAAAATGTCATTCATATAAAATTAAAACAATGTGTGCATATTACTATGGCTAATTAAAGTGTCTCATCTCTTAAATTGAAAGATTTTACTATTGACATTTATAATTTTGCAATCCATATCTAAGATGCCATTCATATGAAATTGAAATAATGTGTGCATATTAATATGACTAATTAATGTTTCTCACGTCTTAAATTGAAAGATTTTACTATTAGTCATTTTTAATAACAAAAATGGTACATTTGGTGCTTTTAAATACAATTTCATGTCCATTTTGACTTAACCACTCTACACTTATCAAAATATGTTTGAGAATAGGTACATGATAGGCATTTGAGATATCCTTCTTTTCATCTTTCGTTGTTGCAATAGAGACTATCCCTTTTCCTTCGAAATTTACTAGATAATTATCTCTTTATTTACTTTAATTTAGAATAAATTATCTAAAATTTAAAATATTTTTTTTATTATGTGAGCAAGTTAACAACTCAAGACTTTGACTAGCAAAGATTTAGAATTATGGAGTAGAATCACTAACCGATAATTCCACGTAGCATGATTCCACGTAGCATGAATTCCTTTGAGTACCAACGATGAGTCAACTCATCACACGAATAACAACCCGTAATGATTATCGCAGCCAGTTACTAAATTCTACTGTACTATCAAAAACATTAGAAAATTTAGAATTTGATTTCGTTCGTAAAATAATATGTTGATCTAATTAGGCTGAAGGCTGTGAAAAAATTCAGTTTCTAACACAACAAAATCCAGTTCAGATCCGAGATAAGGGCTCTGAACAAGTGTTGTTATGCAGTTCGAGGATTATAAATTTCTGGGAAACCATTGATTTTGTAGAAACCTGTATGGATCTATGACATGGTTGGTATAATATTAATGGTAATGCTGTTAGAAGTTTTTATATTTTTTTGGAAACCTGTATGGATCCATGCGATTGCTACAATTAATATTAGTAATGGTAATCGATTAATGTTGGTTGATATTTTATATATTTAGCAGGGTTTTAATGAAATCTATAATAATTTATTTTTATTAATTATGATGTATACATAGTATACTGGAATAGTTGGATTTCGATTTAGTTTATATTGAACCTAATATAATTTATGGTTTATAGTTTAGCTAAATATGTGAACAAGTATAATTTCTTTTAATTTATTATTTTAAATATAAAACTGTTTTATAATACTTAAAAATAATTT
>APFE030374191.1:0-45368 GCA_000404065.3 Pinus taeda
CAGGGACAAAAACGAGGAAGCAGATCAGATTTCTAAGGCTGGCCTACAGCAAGATATGGGCAGCTGGGCAATAGCAGAACACAATCAGGAGCTGTCATACACTTCCTATCAGCCCTCCTTTGCTCCTCCACAGTGATCGCGGCTTGTCTCTTCTCTTTGTATACAGTTAAATGGACATATTTTTCATGTTTCAGTGATTTTCCTTTTTATGTTTTAAACTTGTTCTTGCAGATTCTCAAGTCAGAAGTATCAAAACTTTCTTATGCATATGACAGTCTGTTTTTATAAAGATGTTTTTATCAATCATGTTTAAGGGGTCATTTTCCTTCTCCGAAGGAGGCCCCAAATTTTGATCCTTTTAAAATGTATTTAAGCCTCCTGAAGGGAGGAAGTCTAGACAGCTTTTACACAGCAGCATAACAGGACTCTTTTAATAGTCCACAAACAGTCAAATGGACCAAAGCAAGTAGCCCGCCGGGGACCAACTTCATGAGAAGTTTCCCCATCTCATGGAGGCACTCAATGCAATGGAGATAATTGCTTCCTATGGGGGGAGGACTAATCCAAGTTGATATTTGTGGTCACCCACCTATTCAACTTATACCCCCAACATTGTTTTTTTCAATTTCTTTAATTGTAGCACATTTTACTATTTTTGGTACTTTCTCGAGTCATAAATTTTTAGGGCCATTTTAAGGCTATAAATGACAATTTTTTTGGAAAATGGGAAAACTGATAACATTTTAAAAGGCTCAATAATCGGAAGTTGTTTTCCTTAAACAAATATTCCTAACAAGGTAACATACACATCAAACAAAGATAGTATACCAAAGTTATGATCCCAATAAATTGATGTACCAACTAACCCTAATAGAACCCACAAAATTTTGGCACTTCATTTTCTAGTGTCAGGTTTTCATAATTTTAGGGTTTTCCATTATTTCTCAATAATAAAGAGGCCTTTAAGCCTCATTGTAACATAGTTCAAAAGGCATGTAGCCAACACATCTCTTTTCAGAGATAAGCTAACATCGCCTAAGCTAGTTTATTTCCGTTTTGCATGTAAACTACTTTTAGTATTTGTTATTAATGAATTGGAGTTCAGTTTTCACTATATATCTATGTTTATTTTTAAATCTATACTTCATTTTGTTCCATCCTCACAATTTCAAACTAGACCCAAAACAAAACTTGTAGAATAAACTGCAAATTGTATCATATTCCAATTACACTTACGTATACTCACTTGTAGTAGATTATCCACTACACACCTTTACCTTGTCCACTATGGAATTATTTAAACTTGGATTTGACTCTATACTTGTTACAGGTTAGAAGATATACATTCTATATGCATTCCTAGCCTATATATTTACTTTTTACAATAATACATAAAACACTGAATAAATTATTTTTCCAAATTCCTCATTCATTTTCCTTCAACGTAACCTAAACTATTTAGGATACTTATATAAACTCTTCTGTAAAATGTGTAAATGGCTCTTATGGTCCTCTCAATAGTAAGATAACTTCCACGACTAGTTATGCCTGAGCTCCACTCTTTTTTATTAGAAAACAATTCCTATAATATATAAAAGTATTTTCTCATGAACACTTATGTAGCATCCTACTTGTTTTATGTAGGTTCTAACCAATTTTTCTCACACTGGTTATATCTCAGAATCACTATCTTTGCCTCCCATAATATTGCCACATAAAACAAGTTTCATGGCATATCTCCAACCATATTTTTTTCCCTCTCCCCTTCAGGATCTTGGCAAAAGGAGAAATTTTCCCTCTTTTTCTTATGCCCCTTTCTTGGGGATAACCAATTCCAACTATTTCACTGATAGTAAGGAGTTAAGTTCCACCTAACAGCCCTTAACACATTCTCAAGAACATTAACAACAAAATAATTTATTTCTATTTCTCTTTTAACAATAAAATATAATGTGTACATCAACCAACCTTAGTTCCAAAATTAAATAATAATATTCATGAGTAGTTATCTAGGGGTGTTACACTTAAATTGAAAGGAAATATTTATGGTAGAACATTTTTCAATCTCCCATGTTTCAAATTAGATCTCATACTCCTAGGGGGGTCTAAATCTCCCAGTAGGACAATCATAAATTTGAGGACCTTTAGCTTGCCCAAGCCCCATAGAAAATTATTTTTTGGACATTTTGGACTCTATGGGACTCGTGAACATTCTCCTTGAAAATGTCCTTTCCACCTAGTCATGCAATTGAACCAAAAATTCATATATATCCAAGAAGTTGGACCGTTTTCTCATCTCTAAAATATTATTGGATTATAATCTAAAAATTAGTTAATGGGTAGCATTGAGAGGTGACCCTGATCATAAGCGTATTAAACTAGACATGGATTCAAGTCTTGTTAAGCCCATGGGTGCTTTCAAATTAAACCGAAGATGGTAAAACTCAACCCTTCCCTTGGATCCTTCTTGGTTGTCATTCCAAGAACTAACAAATGTGAAATTTTTGACTAGTTCTCCCTATATCCTTATACATCTCTATATACAAAATTATCTTGAAAATCATTGATCTTCAATTGAAGCCCATTATTTTGGAGACTATATCCCTTCAAACATTTCAATTTTAAAGAGATTCACAAGGCTATTGGATCAACCAAATAAGGACTTCAATCTCTCCATATTAAAAAACAAAAGGCCATTTTTTATAAAGTGGTTCTCTTTATGGATTTTGACAAGGTGGATCCAACAAAAGGGTTTAGTTTTACCATCTTCAGTTTTAATAGTACCCTTTATAAAGCTAATCCTTCTAAATCTAGGTTTCAATCCTCCTTTTATGGAATGTATATTACAATTGTATTAGCTCCACTTCTATGGCATTATTTATCAATGGATTAACTACCCTTTTCTTCAATCCTCAAAGAGGAATTCACTAAGATGTCCAACGTCCCTCTTCCTCCTCATCATCGAAACTCTCAACAGAGCCATTCTTAATGCTAAAATAATACATGTTATTAAAGGAATTGAAATTTCTAATAATTTTTCCCTCAGTCATCTACTTTTTTTGGATGATATCATCATTTTCTTAGTGTTTAATTATGGAAGCCTTCAAGCTATACATCACATTTTGGACATTTTCTCCTTAGGCACAAGCATGGTGATAAATCACAAAAAAACAATCTACTTGGGAATACCCTTGAACAAGTTGAATCTAATCTTGTATAGAGGGTAATATTAAAAGTTTCAAAGCCCCTAGAATATCCTATGAAATATTTGGGTTTCTTTTTAAAACCCAACAACTACAATAAAGAAGATTGGGCTTAACTTATCGCAAAAGTGGAATTCATATTAAGAAGTAGGTGCACTGGAAGGCTTTCCAAAGAGGGAAAGCCTATTTTATGTAATGCTATGATGGATTTAATTCTAGTATTAGGTCTCATTAGCTTGAATGCCAAAGGGCATCTTAAACAAGATAAAGCAAACTCCTTAATATATCTCTAAGCTTGTAGATAGGACCAAAGATCATTTTCTTTGAATGCCTATTCCTCCATTACAATCCAAAAAGCATTGGGAGGATGGGGCTTAAAAACTCTTACATGTTGTCTAAGATGGAAATTAGAGATCACACAAATATTCTCATTGGAAGACATCCATGGATTAGGAGCGGGGACACTCACATCCTTCCTAGTCATCTCATACATTCTTTAAATGATCAAAGATTTTTCTATTTCCATCAAGTATCTAATAGGTTAGGTTACATTAAACAACAATTCTAAAAAAAACAAAAACTCTTCATTTAAAAAGAGATGTATTTATAAACTAGTCACATTATAATCTCTCTGTGGAAAGGTTGCCATCTTATAGTTAAACAAAATAATTTAAAACATATCAAATCAAATTATTCAAAAACTCAAATATTAACCATATTACTTCCTTCTTAAATTTGTAAGATTCTTTTTTAATTTAAAATATTTAATATATTATTAATAAAATAAATTTTATTATTTAAATCTGTAAATTTTTTTGTTATAATATAAATTTATTTACTATATTTTATTATTAATCTACTTCCATTTAAACAACAAATAAAATAAAGTAAAAACTACATTACTCATTTTCTCATACTAAAATATTTATGCCAAATAAAAATTCCAAATTTTTCATACAACATTAGATATAAGTTCTCACACTTAAATTTCTATCCATGATTCTATAATTTAATGAAATATCTATGAATAATCAAATCTTGATGTTACTTTATTTATATCTCTGTTAGTAAGATTCAGAAATCCTCTATCTGATTTAGATTGAAGTCATTTTCATTTTAAAAAACTAATTTATAATCATTTTAAAAACTTGAACGTTGTGAAAATTAAAATAACATTCTTTGTGCAGCCTGTTTAACAAAGAGCAACATAGTATAATCTGCAACATATGTCTGTAATCAGTAATATATATATCTGTAATCAGTCACGGTGACCTCATCTTATGTGGTAAGCTGTAAGTCATCATATCTGCAAGAAAATAGTAAACAAGAAGATTGGTTTATTAGACAACCTTCATTTCGTTTTCTAGGTCACTAAAAATAGAGAATTTATTTACAAAAGTCTTTTAGGTCATTTTATTTCAAGATTGGATAAATATTCAAAAGCAAATTCTACTTACATTATGAGAGTTCGAGTTTCTCGTCTCCTTGGATATTCCAAAGTTTCAGTCGATATCACTTCCCACGTTACTTCAACTGGTCCAGCCATGAATGGAACTTGAGGTCTGGAATAGTGCATAATTTTTTTAAATATTGAAAGAACTATTTCTCCAAGAAAGGAAAATATTGTGTTGAAATGGAAGGTGCATAATCAACTGGCAATAGGTAAAAAATATCAGGAGTAGATAAACAAGCTATTCTAGGCTTATAAGAAAAAGGAAGGTCTCTAAATTTCAAACGGTTGACACTGGGACTGAAAAAATAGTTTTATTGGAAACAACGGTACAAACAGACAGATGTTGTGACCCTCTATACTCCATTGATGGTAGAAGATGATATAAAGGTATTAAAGAAAATTATAGTTAAATACAAAAAAGATATGATGTTCATAGAGGAACATTAGAAGCTTCTCAAATGATTTTTGGCATTAACACATATAGAGATAGAAACAACAAAAGATCTGGCTGATGCTAGCATGGAAGTTCGAATCTTAAAGGAGAAAATTCACAAGTTAATGAAGGAGAAGGATCAAATTTATGTAAGGAATCTAGACATCATGCCCTGCAAAACCCCATCTTGTTTCTATGCTTTTTTCTTAACAAGCAGTAGTTGATGCTTAAAGCTAAGGCTATATACCATGGTAATTCTTATAAGTTCACTCGTATTGTGGATTTTCTAAATACTTTTTACAAATAGAATAAACCGACACACTTTCTTTTATGTGAACTTTACATGCATACTTTTCTTCTCTCAGAAGAGAGGAATGAGAATATTGTCCCTTTTATTAGGAATGTGTAGTTTCAAGCATTTATATTATTTTCCTTAAACCAAATAAAATGGAAAAAACCTTGTAATTCTTATGAACAAAATGAAAGAAATGAAAGAAATTGTCATCTTTGGATAAGAGGAGAACTAGAAAATTCCTTTGTGACATTCCTTAGGAATAATAGATTTACGAAGAGGGACAATGTTATTGACAAACATAGGAGCATTCATGTAGGGGTGTTGACTGCAGGGCTTGATTATTTATAAGATATACAAAGAGAGGCAATAAGTGGGGCCAAGTTAAAATGGGTCATGAATAGAAAACTATTGGGGCTCCACAATTATGAGCAAGCCCTTTATAGGTTCTAGACCTACGTCAAAATTATGATAGAAACATGAATCTATTAGATGGGATGCAGGTATCAATGCCCCATGATCCAGTGTCCACAATCCTATTATCAGCCTTACTCTGAATTGTCTGAAATGGTCTGCCAGAATCCTTATGAGAAATCAGAGACATGTATGTATTTCAATATAGGGGAGAGGAGACATATGAAGCCTACTCTCTAAATTTGTTTTACATTAATTACTTATTTGCTTGACATAATATCTTTTGCATGAGTACATGCAATGGGTTAATAAGGGGGAAATGTTGGTCCTTGTAATTTTCATGTATTTTCATTAGAATCTTAAGTTTTGATGTAAATTTCCCGTCATTTTCTTTATATCTATGCTTTATCACTTAATAAAGCTCAATATTTAATGGGTTAAGACTATTTTCATAATCTCGTTTTAAATAAAGTCATTTTATCTATAAGAAGCATCGTTAATGTGATTGTTGGAGGATTTATTATAAAAAGGGATTCTAGAAGCATATCAAAGTGTAATGAAGGTTGATGGTGTTCGAATAAGAATAGGTGGCATAATAAAGCAAGCATGATTTTAAATTATGAAGTCAGTTGAAGGAAACATCATCGACTTCTTCAGCAAAATATATTGTACTAATTTTAATTAGAAAGATCAATATGAGAATATTTGATTCTCAAATCGATCCTTGTTCTAAATATTTTATGTTGTAATTAATTTGTTTTGTATTATAAAAATGAGAGAAGTCAGCCCTCCACGGCTAAGAAGAAACTAAGAGAGAGAAGTAATGTATTTTAGCACAGAACAACGATTGAGCTTGAGTTATAATCACTTAAATAATTTAATGTGAAGACTCCCTTTTATGTATGTTTTGGTTTATTGCTTTCTTTGTTGATCTTATTTTTTCTTAGATAGTGTGGTTCCTAGGGTTTCAGGCCTACTTCCTGAACAAGGCAATATATTCTTTGTATTATTAGTTTATTAAATTTGTTTACTATTTGTTCTTAAGTAATTTAAGTGGTATTGTTCTTTAAGCACTGATTTTATTAGAATAGAGTTTGATTAAGCATGATATTTCCTATGAGAAGGATATTTTTTAAAGTTTTTTCCTTAGTTACTACTTGTTGTTTCTTTAATTACGATTGTTATTTCTAATTGTTATTTCCATTAATATAACTAGTTTTGATATGCACAGGGTTATTTCTTAAAATATTAGAGTAGTTTTACCTTCAGATTGAATTACTGCAAGTTATTTTCAAGTTTGATACTTTCTTTCTATATGTTTTGATTATATTCCTAATAAGTGCATAATTGATTTGATTGATCATATTCTTTAATTTAAGTGTTGATTTTTATCATTAGATTAGTGAATGGAGAATTTTAAGACTAGTACTAGATCATAGCAATCTCTTGCATACATTTTGCAGATTACCTTGAGATAAGAAGACAAATCCTCATGTTGATGATTAATGTTGATACTTGATCATTATTTTAGAACAATTTTAGTAACCCAATACCATTATTGTCATGGAGAAATGAGCGATGATGATGCATTGGAGTTGGAACATCTAGGGTTTGGATGGAGAAAAACCTCTATTATTATTCATGCGATATACATCTGAATATATATGAGAGTATGACGCCTATGATGTATTGGATAGAGTGGTTTCTAGGCCTCTATTGTTGTGGTTTTGGTCTCATTATATGAGGAAGCAGTGTATTGAATTTGAAAGCTTGAGGCCCTTAAATAATTATACATTTCACATGATTAAAAAGGGGATTATTTGGTTTTCTAGTGTCAAAATTTGGTTGTTAGTCATTTTCTTGTTTTACCGTTCTCTTTCGAAATCACATGCTCTAGGATTGTTCCTTGTGGGCTATGATTTCTTGGACATAGACGACATGGTTGAGTTGTACCAGTCTTGGCATGGATTTAACCCTAATCATGTGGTTCTATATCCCGGGCATGTGCTCCCATCACTTCTCGCTAACCAATAGCAAGTTCACGGTGTTGATGCTGGAGTGACCCTAATTTTGAACATCAAAATAATCAATAATAATTTAAAATAAAATTATTGTTTACTCAGTTTTTATGATTTTTTGTTGTTGTAATGTTAGATGTATCACAAGGTAATTGTGTAATGGTTATTATAAATTGATGTTTATCTTTATTATCATCCATTTAATTTATATAGCTACGATATTATTATTTTATTTTAACGTAAAGTGAATTCTATTGCTCCAAATACCTTGCTGCAAATATTGCAACCTTGTTATGTAGGTGAGAATTCCATTTAAATGCTTGTTCTTCATGATATGTAGCTCCTATCCTCACTAGGCCCCTCTCCTTTGGCATAGTGAAATTTCCCTCAATGACCAGGGCAAAAAAATATGAGTATTTTGCGAAAAACAAGTTGCGATGACCAACGGGGAAATCTAAATGAGCTAGTCTGTGGCCAAAGCAACTATTGGCCTATAGCACAAATTACTAGCTTCCCAACCACGCCGAGATACAAGAAAATTTACCCACTTGTTCCCCCTTCCTGAGAAAAAACCCTAACCTAAGGCAAGAACGAAACTCCACCTTCCTTCTCACTTCGATGAAAGTAAATAAGGAATACTTTATTACTCAACCGAAACTCCAATATAGAAAATAAAGAGCCACATCAACACAAAGTAAGCTTGGAATTGCACTAAATTGATTTCATCTGAAACACCCCCAATCTTGAACGAGTTCCACCAAAGATATATGAAATTAAACACCTCAAACAACCCTTTCTAGCAGCTTAGGCTAGAATTAGCCTTATAACCTATAAGGCCCCCTCCACCAACCAAATCCCAGCAACTCGCATCTTCCCTAGGTAAGTATTGACCCAATTTCCTTTTAGCTTCCACATGCTTCTTTGCACCTAGTTTAATCACAAAGAAAAAACAATATGGATATAAACATTTTCCAAATCATATTGAATCTCGACTAAAAGGGAGGATGATTTCCAAATAAATTTGTGTAGGGATGGATTGTAGTGATATATTTCTAAGGAATGTCAAATATTAGAGTAATTGTTACATGGGTTAGATGCCTTGGTAGGTTGTATTACATGCTTATGCCACCCAAGCCTTTGAAAATTCAATGCCTACTCACTCGCTCGATTACTAGGTTGTGCAAGCTCCAATTATGGCTAACTAAAACTCCCCAAGGAAACTCAAACTTTGAGCATGGTAAGGGCCAAAATCACATGATCTCTCCAGCCACTAACACAACCTATCCACAACTTTGTAACTGTCTAGAGGACATCACTTGTAGACTATGAATCCATGTAGGCTCATCCTCACTATTTCCCTGAGTTGGCTCCTTATCCTACACAAATTAGTTTTCTACTCTTTTAATTAGCTATGCTCATTGGACAACATTTTTCTCCATAGTTTCTATCTCACTCAACATTATTACCACCTCCCTTACATGAAGCTTGTCACCACCCTTCTTCATCCAAATGAAAAATAAGTACACTGTTTTTTTTTTCTCGATTAAACTATTCTATTATATACAAAACCAGATTACAATTACAAGCATGCTATCTGAAAGATCCAGCTGCCTGAAAGAGTGGCAACCTGGAACAGCCATTTGTAGCAGAAAAAAAGGGCGAACCTGTTCATTCCCTCACAGGGGCGATGGTAAACAGTAGAATCTCTCCTGCGTAGGGGATGACAAAAATTGACACAGAGTGGCCATCCAAACATTACTAGAACCGACCTTACGCCGCAACGTTGGAATTTTGCCATAGTGACACATTGACACAAAAAATAATTTGACACGAAGACATGCCAGAGACATTTGGACACATGGACATAACCAAAAAGAAAGGAATAACCAGAATCCCTTCCGAGCAACATGACCTGAGACCTTGCAGCAAATTAGTCTTCCGGCACCTCCTCCACAATTGGGCACCATCCATATTCTTCCGCTTCTTGAGCTTGGCCTTCTTTCGCTTCGTCTGGACTTCCTCCGCCTGAAGGTGTGGCCGTTGCGTTACCTTCCCCTTGTCCGCAGAGGGCAGTTCCGTGGTTTTTGCAGTATCGACTGGTGCAGCGAATTCTTGAGGAGCACTGGTACCGCCCTCATCCTGGGCTTCATCAATGAAAAGGATAGAGACATGGGCGTTAATCCAGGGGCAATTCAAAGGGTTGTTGAAGGTGAAGACAACTGAGCCGAAAAAAGGCGAAGATGAAGACCCAGGTGAGCTTGCCTCCAGATATTGGATGTGCCTAAGAGAGCTAGCACCTCCCAAATGAGGGCAATGGAAATGGCAGTGACAGTGGGGAAAGGTCTCCGCCTCAGCTGAAGGGCGCAAGGACACTCCTCGGTTGGAGCCGCGATGACTCAACATCCGTTTCCGAGGCCTGACCATATTAACAAGGCTATACAGAGCTAAATTGGGATGCAGGAAGCTGAGAGGAGCGTATATAGGCTGGGCAATCAAACCAGGGCTGGAATTTGTCAGCACCAAAGGCGGCATAAGAACCCCAGACCTTGCCCAAATGAACATGGTAACTCCTGTGTTGCCACTGTATATAATATCCTTTCCTCTGCCTCGAAGGTCACCCTCCATTAATAAGGTCTTCAAGAGTGCAACAAAGTCGAGCTCTGTTGCGCAGCCGAAAGTGGGCAGAGCGTAAATGCTCCTTGGCTGTCGTCCCCTGACATTTAAATCAAACCTCTGGGAATGTCCTTCTCCACCGGCGTCCAGGTCACCTCTGCGCATGGCGGGCAAGTGGCCTCCCCTGCACGCCCGTCCATCATCTTAATCGCTCTGATTTGCACCTGCATCCGGGAAAAATTAAGTACACTGTTAATATAAATAAGCTTTCAAATTTTATTTAATTTTTAAATTAAATTTTATAATTTCTGAATTAAATTTTATAATTCTTAAATAAATAATATAAAAAAAAGACATATATAATTTTTATTAATCAAAGTGACGAAATGTTTCAGCTTGAATCATTTATACATTTGAACCATACAATTTAGAATGTGAAATTACTCTCTCACCAAAGATAGTGAAATCTAAAAATTAGTCGCTTGCCAAAAATATTGCAAAGGGAAAAATAATCAAACCTTTAAACTCCACCTTTTATAATCTAATTTACTCATTTTATAATCTAATCTACTCAAGATATATTATAGCACCATAATACACACAAAAAGAACACTTGGCTACAGATTTAGCGATCACCTCCTACTAGTAAGTTTGGTCATTTAATAATTAGTTAGTTGTTTCTGCGGTGTTTAAGCAAGCAGTGTGGAGGGAAAGTCAGGATGGATGTAGCTAACTCTGAATCTCCAACATTATCATTGTTACATGTAAAATTGATCATTTAGTTTATTGTATAAAATCCATTGACAAGTTATACGGTTATTAACACATTGTGTGAGTGATTGCATGCGAAGCCATTTATGTAGAGGTTTCTATAGGTATGGTAAATAACTTATTGTATAGGTAGGTATTTCAATAGAGGTTTATAGTATCAATTTTTTTAATACTTATTATTATGATTATATTTAATTTAGATTTAATAGGTAGATTTTAAAAATTTTCCAGATTAATATAGGTGAAATGTTATAATGTAATGTTTAACATTTTGATTAAATTAAGTTACATTAAAATAAGAATAACAAAATAAAAATAACCCTACAAAAATAAAATAAAAATGATTCATGGTATTCATGTGGAATATAATCTATTTAACGGGGGAAATTATAGATCCATCTTAACTTGAGATCAAATCTTTTGAAAGAGATGTTGTAATGTTATCTTATGTTTTATAAACAAACATAATAAAATAATAAAACAAAATAACCCAACTACAAACTAAAATAATAAAAATAAAAATGGTATGTTACTATTTTATTTTATTAATTTTTATTGGGTAGTTAAACTTAGTCAAGTTACTCGCAATTTTTGAGCTCCAAGCTCACAAGAACCCACGGTACTGACACATAGTATTGATGGAATATAGTCTATTTAAAGTAGGCAAAGGCTCTAGGTAATTTTATTTTATTAATTTTTATTGGGTAGTTAAACTTAGTCACATAGTATTGATGGAATATAGCCTATTTAAAGTAGGCAAAGGCTCTAGGTAATTTTATTTTATTAATTTTTATTGGGTAGTTAAACTTAGTCAATTTACTTGCAGTTTTGAGCTCCATGTTTACGAGAGGCCATGGTATTGATGAAATATACTCTATTTAAAGGAGGCAAAGTCTCCAAGTACTTGCATCCTTTGGCAATGTTGGGTGAAAAATCAAAATTTCTATTCATGGTTTTCTATCTACTTATTTGTATGTTCCTGGGTAATCTTTTAAAAATTGCTATAATATTTTTTTCCATCTCATATTTAAGAAATTAAATCAGCTTAGATACAACTTAACTAGGAATCTATCAATGACGCAGAAGGAAAAAACTCCAAGTAAATGTCTCCTTTGATAACCTTCAATAAAAAAATCAAAATTTGTAATTGCTATTCTGTATTTTGGTGAATAATCTTTTAAAAATTACTATAATATTTTTTCCCATATCATATATTTAAAAAATTTAAATAAAAATCAATCAAACAATAAAATATCAAATCTTTCAAAGTATAAATCTCTTTTATCTTTCAAAGTATAAATCTCTTTTTAAATACAAATAAAATTAGATACCTATCCACTCCAAAAATAAACTTAACATCTAATAATTTCTGAAACCAATTAATATAAAATTATTTAATTTAAATTTAATTTTTAAATCTCTTTTTAAATACAAATAAAATTAGATACCTCTCCACTCCAAAAATAGACTTAACCTATAATAATTTCTGAAATCAATTAATATAAAATTATTTAATTTAAATTTAATTTCTATACAAATTTGTATTTATTTTAATTTTAAACATAAGTTTTTGTTGTGTTTTTTTGCTCATTCATATTTATTAACTGTTAACATTGCGCGACACCAACTACTGTTTTCTCTTAAAAATATATATAAATATTTATTATTAGCTTTTTAACATAAAGCATCTAACGTTATTTCGTGTGACAGTATCTCCCACTTAATGGAATATAGTTTATGTGAAAACATGTGACATTGAGTCTGGTATGATTCAAGTGACACCAGTTTCGGTATACCCTCTCATTTTTTGACATAAATCTTGTCATTATTTTTTAACTAAATATATTTAACATTATCCCACCGGCCTTGCGCTTGCTCTATGGTTTAGTTAGTTAATGTATTCCTGCATCTAATGTTATAAAAAGAATAATTATTTCGATAAAAATGTTTATTTTAAAATGGTCTTAATTCAATTATCAATAGATAATAAGCGAAGGTTAAAAACTTAATTTTATATAATGTTTATAGATAAAAAAATTATGGAATATTTATAAAATATTTCAATAATAGTCCTAAACAGTGTTGAAATTTGAGGTCAAATTTATGTGATACAGCTTGACCGATAACATTTTTTTATTTATTTAGCTAAATTTTTAATATAAATATTTATTATTATTTTTAAGGTAAAGTAAACTTTATTTTATGGCTTTGGGCTTGTTTCATTTTGTAATTAATGTTTTTTTTATAATGTCAAGTAATATATATAGATACACATTTTTATTTTAGAAAAGGTTTTTAGAATTTTAGTTTAATTATCCATATTTAAAAATAGATGATAATTTTAATAATAGTCATGGAGAGTTGAAATTTATTTTTATTTCAAAAAATGTTAAGCTGATTTTACTTACTGTTCAATTTAATTAGAAAATTTATAAAATTAAAATTACAACTCATTATCATATAAAAAAATTTCATTAAAATATAGAAAGAAAACATGGAAAATTTGTAGTTCCGGTATCCCGTGCATGTCCCCAGATTTCGTACACTTCCCTTCCCGTGCATGTCCCCACATTCCATGCACGTTACGAAGCTTAAAAAACTAGTAACGACAACTAGCCACAATATTAAAAAACTCCATGTTTCAGACTACTCTCAATCACTTAACGAACCCTTAACTCTATTATATAACCTAGGTAACATCTACGTGCAATTTACATCATTCTCCATTCAGCCCCGCCAAAAGGATCTTCAAACTTGGTTAGTTGTTTTGAGTTCCCATATCAGTTTCCCAACTATCCTGTGCAATATATAGATAGTAAGCCTTTTCTGCGGTGTTTCAACCGGCTTTCGATGAGCAAATACTCTGGAGGGAAAGCGGGGATGGATGTCGCCAACTCATACTATCTTTTTTCCGCGTAGACTAATTCGTTCGGCAGATGATTGTAAGAAAAGGAAGCGCAAATGCCGACAGAGCGTTAAACCCTCACGGCCTGACCAACAGAAGAGGCCCGATGATCGAGACTGCGACTCCGAACACAACAGGTATGGTACATCATTCACGGGCCACGTTTTAGAGGGAGTTTTTGAAAATTTTGATATAACAATAGTTTTTGACAGTGTTAAATCTATTGACCCATTAAAATATTGACCTAAACACTCCCATAATCAGATTTATGGGAAAAAATTAGCGAGATTGGCAAAACAATTTGCCAGGAAGAGAAATTGTGGCATGTTACACAACACCCTCATTCTTTTAGGCGAATATTCAGTACCGTACACTGTATTCTATATAATTATATCGGCTCATTAACGTTTGTCCCTCAGCTGTGTATCTTGCAGCGAGGAAGATGAAGAATATATAAAAGCAAATATCAACTTGAAGAAGCTTCAGTTTTTGGAGGATCATTACAACGATGAATGGTAACCCTATAACGTTCTATCTCTGAGGGTTTATTTATCCTTTTACGCCTATAGGTTCCATGTGAAATTTAATTTTTGGTCTTTGTACTGATTAATAATAATCCCAGTTCTGTGGATAAATTTTATATTTGTGTTCAGGTTGAGAGATATATACCACCCTTTTCATGCAACCTGCCTCCACCCAAGAATGGAGATTCTGGACGCTGTTATATCCAATTGTGTGAATCGTCACTATGTTGTTAGGCTTCGGTCGGAAAAACATGGATGGGCCGCAAGGTTTTCCAGGAACTCGTGTTCCTGTATAAACACCTTCGCGGGAAACACCCAGAACTTGTCCGGGAGGTGATAGTCATCGCAGGCGAGGGAGTGTATTTTCACGACTACATGACGTAAGTTAACTCTGATTTTACAACTGCATGAAGTAAGCTTACAATTCTAGTCTTACAATTACATGACGTAAGGGTCTTTTTGGTATTTTCTTGGTTCCTAGATGACAAGTTTGATATATAAATTCTGCAAAATCTGTGATAAGGTATTTTTTATGGTTTTTAATTTATTTATATGGTAAGATATATTTGCTAAAGCTGAACTAGGTATTATGCTGAAACTTGATACTTCAAGACACTTTTCCATTCTGAAAAATATATATATTCTAATATGAGCAAATTTTTTATCCAAAAACTCAAAAATTTCAACCTACTTCCACGGAACTCCAAAACAAACTATATACACAGCGGCTGTGAAAATCTACATTCATTTATTTCTACTTTGAAATCCAATCTTCAACTCAAAAAATAAATCAATAAAAAATTACAAACTCCAAAAGGTTGAATGACTATAATTAGACAATGCCGTTATTTTAGTTTATTGTTGAAAAAATGGTTTTATTTGAAGTTACATGAAAAGGTTACAGAATGAAAAAGGTCCAATCAAGGAGAGGAAAGAAAGATGGATAAAATTGAGTTATTACTTTTTATTATATAAAACATCCATCAATTTTACTCGAAGTAAAACATCAAACTGCCAGTATTTTTCTAATTTTTTTTTTTATTGCTTACAGGGATCCAAATGCACCGTATCCTGAACAGGTACAAAATATCCTTTAACATTTTATATTTTAGGAAAAGGTTACTAGGTGTTTTGCCGAGGGTTAAGTATTTTTGGGTTTTTTTAATGATATGTTATATTATGTTTCAAAAACCAGAAATAAGAGATGGAATGATAATTAATATTAATTACAATATCTCTACAGTCATCATTTTTTTGGTTTTTTTTAATGATATGTTATATTATGTTTCAAAAACTAGAAATAAGAGATGCAGAGATGGAATGATAATAAATATTAATTACAATATCTCTGCAGTCATCATTTTTTTGGAAAGGTTTAAAGTTTTGTATAACATTTATTGTTTAGTTTATACCAATTTATAATTTTAAAATATTTTTTAATCTTTGAAGTTTTTGTTGACCCAAGAGCTTTTTTATTGAATTTGTTAAACAACATCATGCATTTTTAACATTTGTTTCATCTAATTAATATGCAGATAAGCAACTTGCCCGGTGCTCCCCCGGTAGTGGTGCCTATAACCGGAGCTAGGTAAGCCGATGTGTTTTGGTTTTCTAGATTTAGTTTAGTATCTTATGATTTGATAAGTGGTGCCTTGTTTTTAATATAATATGTTTATATTTCAGATTTATGGGTCCTTTTGTGACTGCTCCTAAGGAAATCACACTGCAAATGATGGACTCATCAAAACTAAACAATCTAGCTATTACTAGTGAAGTTCAATCTGAAGAAAAGTAATCTTCTATTTTAAAATTGTAAATAGAGTTTATAGTGAGATATCTCAGGTGGTAATAACATGTGGGGTTTAGTTCAAATTTATCTCTGTTCAAATTTCCATAGAGATATATCTCCATTGTGTATGGTTAAACTCATGTGGTAAGATGTAGTGTTTAGTTCTTTTTCATTTATGTCAAATTTCATGAAAGATAATCTACTGAATAAGAACTTGTTTGACCATATTATTATCCATCAATTAT
Organism: Pinus taeda; assembly: GCA_000404065.3. Taxonomy (NCBI): domain Eukaryota; kingdom Viridiplantae; phylum Streptophyta; class Pinopsida; order Pinales; family Pinaceae; genus Pinus; species Pinus taeda. The sequence continues at coordinate 16,661 of APFE030374191.1, forward strand.
TAAAACCTTTTCAAAATATATTGGTTAAAGAATTGGATGTTTTACTTCCCATAGTAAATGCTACAAGGTTCTTCAGTAGCATCATAGGCAAGGACCCTAAAAGTAGCACAACCAGCAAAACCCTCGATGGATTCCAAATAAAATTTAACTTTAATTTCTACTTGGTCCGTTGGAAATGGACTAGATTTGGATCTTCTAATCTATTTCCATTTTCTTTTTGGAGTTAATCTTAAACTAATGATACTTTCAACTTGTATAGATCCACATAATCAATTGTAGAATCTACTTGATCAACTGGTACTTATGGAACTATTGGAATTGGGTATTAAACTATGTTTGCTACTCTTTTATCTATCCTTGTCGCTTCTTTGTGGCGTTTGTGAGGATGTAAATGATGCCTTCCCTCTTACTCTGTGATGGATTTATCCTTTTTGCTTCTTTGTGGTCTTTGTGAGTATATAAATGATGTATTCCTTGTTACTTTGGGATGAATTTTTCTTGTAAGGATTAATGGGAAAGGTAGTAGTAGCTTTTGGCTTGGCTAGATTTGGCCAGTTAGCTTTGCTACTAATGTTTTTTGTGAAACTAGGCTAATCAATCATTGATATAGCATGGTACATGGCATAGCATGGTACATGGCATCATTAATAGAGCATGGTATAGGGTTTATACATATGTCTTTCTTATTAGTACTGCACTTACTCTTGCTATCCTTGTATATTTCCTCAATTTTGTTTCTAGTGCTAAGATCAAATGATGAAACAACTACCTTTGTGGGTTGGTGCTTACTCTGGCAATACGTTATCTGTTAAACATTTTGGAGGGTCTTTTGTCATATTTATTGGTCAAAATTTCTCAAAATCAAGTTGACATTTGTTAAAATCACAAGTTTAAGTTGTGAAATTTCCATAATCCTAATACCTAAAAAAAATTTCAAAGTACTAAATTCATATATTTAATAAAAACAAAGTTTAAAATTTTTTCACTAAATTATAACCAAAAACTCCTTTTAACTATTATACAATACTTGACAACCGCTGGCTCTTGAAATTATTGGGTTAAATAAACTACCCAATGATTGAGCCAATACCTTAACTTAACTGTCCTGAGGCTTTGTGAAAGTGATTTTTAAGTAGTTTTTTTGGTAAGAGAAGAGTTAGGTTATGCATATGATACCTGTCTGATAACCAAATTTCTTTTGTGCATACAGCTGCAATTAATGTTGACCATGGCAACGTCTTCGAGATAATCATTTTGGAAGACAATAGTCCCTAAGGGGCGTCAATTAAAGGCGTCCAGGTGCCCAGGGGCGTCAATTAAAGGAAGACAATAGAAGAAACCGATAATTTCTTTTCGCGCTACAGGCATCGAAAGACGAAGACATCGCAAGCTTCTTGAAGCAATATAATTCTTGATGGAATGGTTTCAGAATACATTGCCTTTTTGCATTTAATGTATATAGAAACTATGGTTTTACTCATTATTTATATTCATTATATACCATGTTAGATGGTGCCAACCACAATGGCCTTAGAAATATATATCCATAGATTATGTTCGAAGGTTTTCACATGATTCCATGGCGTGAAAGCATGTAATGTTTTGTATCAACTACTAATTATTATTTTTTTTTTTTAAATGTTATAAAAACATTCTGGGTGGAATGTGTTTACACAGATTTGTATTGAACATTTGTTTTGGATAAAGTTATAGTAAATGATTTTCCGAAATCACAGATATGGGTTGTAATGCATTCTACTTATGAATTTATTATATATTAGGTTGTTTTAAAGATATAAATAAATAAATTTAATATTTAATTATTAATTTATTTTTTAATATTATTAAACTATTAATTATCGGTACTCTCAAATCTATATATATAATTTTGGAATTCAGATTATCTCTCGTTTATTTTAAGTTGAATTTCAAGTGTAGTAAAATAATTGATTAATGTAATTTAATAATTAATTATATTAATCATGAATCAGGAGAAATCAATAAAAAGGAAATAAACCTTCATGAAATAACATTCTTGTCTATATGTAGTGTGCTATGTAATGGATTCCTTTTAATTTTTTAATATATAATTTTGATTTATTATATATAATTTTTGTGTTAGTGTTATTGTGACATTGTTTTTATTATTTTTGTTGTTAATGATTTTATGAGCTGTTTATAATTATTTTAATATTAAAATTGATTATATGGGTGTAAATTTGTAATAGAGTAATATTTGTTTTGTAAATGTAATGATTTTCATTATTTATAATTATTTTGATGTATATAATATTATTATTTTTCGGGTGATAGTGAAATTTTTGGAGTTAAATTTAAAAAACAAAAATCTTTTCAATTGAATAAATAAATAAAATTGGCATCTATTTTTAATAGTAATGTTGTTTTACAATTTTAAGATAATGTGTTTCTATGATTGAGCAGAGAGGCTTATTCTACAGCCCAGAATGAGGGGATGTGTAAGTTAGCTCATTTGAAGAAATTTTATCCCTCTCAACTCCAATTAGTCTATGGTTGCCCCATTATTTGGGTTGCTCTAGCTAAACATAGATGTGGATCACTTAACTGTGAGAAGACATGCCAATACAAGATGAATGAGTGAGGGCAAGTTGAAACCATGTGTGAGCTACTAAGAAGTGTAATAGTTTATAAAATAGGAGAAAAAGGAAAATGACATTGAAGATTGATTTATACCTATATTTAAAAAACTTCGATAACTCTACTATAGTGTTCTTGATTTCAATGAAAAATAATTTGCATTACATTTATTTTAAATTTTTTAAAAAGAGAGGTATGGATACAATCTTATTAGCTATCAGAAATAATACAATTTCATTTAAAAATATGTCCTATTAAATAAGAATTATGAATCTTGGAAATGGTATTGATATTAAGAAAATAAACTATTGATGCATTATAAGTTACATGACCTTTGCAACACTCTAAGGAAATAATAGTGTTGTAGGCTATCATCGATCACATTCAAGAGCATGGCTTCATTGGGAGGACGGGGTCCAACCCCATCCTATCAAAATATTCTCATAGGCTCAAAAAACATTGTACAAAATCTAGCAAATTTGCATAGACTTGTCATTATAGGAGGATCATCTAGTATACCACAAGAGTTAGTAGATGGTAGACTAAAAGGTCCTAAGGAGGTAGATCCACACTTAGAAAATAGCCCCAAGGATACCCCAGGAGATGCACAATTGAGAAAGGGGTCTTGCATGCCCTAAGAAAAAGAGAATCACCAAATAAGAGGTTATGTCTATTAAAAGAAGGCAAATAATTAAATACATGAAAAATCATGCTCTAATAGGGAATTTTTTAGGGCTTTGGCCATTAGAAAATGCCCTTATAAGCTAGATTAAAAAAAAATAGTAGTCAATTGTGGGTGTAGAACTTAAACTAAGATCTAAGAGTTTCTTTACAACAATCTTCAATAACTTGGAGGATCATTGTAGAATATTTCAAAATGGACCATATTTGTTTAACTTTCCAAGTTTATATCTTCTATTTTGAAAGAACTCTTTCCCAGACAAACAATATCCCTCAATAGAAATGATATGCATAAGGATATACTCTCTTCCTTAGAAGTTTTGTGACAATGAAATTTGTATAGGAAATTCCCTAGGATCGTATATAATGTTGTCGTAAGAAACATGGGAAGGGCACTCTACATCATATGCACATATTTGTGTATACATGACTGTCTCTTAGCTAATGCCTGCCAAAATATGAAGAGAATACTTGGAGAATGTGTTGCTCCAACCACTGGATTATGAGCACATCCCATTTAGATACAAAAAATATCATGAGCATACACATCTATTTTGAGAATTTCCTCTTAATATGGCACAAAAAACTGCAAAACTCCCTATAGCAATGGACATAGAGGGCTTTAAGGAATGAAAACCAATCATAAAACCATAGGCAAGTGAAACAAATAAGATATTAGGGGAGCAAATAGGTATATTACACTAAGCATAGAGGAGGGATAACAAATGCGTACAACTGGGGAATAATCAAACATTTAATTAGATGCAGTGGTATTAATAGAGGGAGATTGAAATACGGGAATAGTAGAAAGGCAAAAAATCACTTTAAGAAATACAAGTGACACAAAAATGTAGGAGGGGTAGGAAATGATTACATAATTGGAAGATCTAGAAGATAAAGACCTAAAAATGATGGATATTCAATCATAGTCGAGGTGTGGAAAAACCAATATATGATACAACTCCTCGAAAAAGAAGTGGATTTGATATAAAAAGGTTATATGCCAACCCACAAACAATACAGCCACAACCACATGCTCCTCCAAAGACATGTACTAGCTCTGTGTAGTGGAGAAGCCAAGGCTCATTATAATATTGTCCAATCTCTCTCTAAGATAGTCCTATCCAAAGCTTCGCTGACCAAAAGCCTTTACAATGAGTTATGAGGTTCTATTTATAGCAAAGGGTGGGTTGACCCTTAACATTCCCCCTTCTGACAGTTCATCTACCCTCATGAATCTTCATCTACTCTATGTATGTTACATCCAAATATCCACACTTGACTTACACTTGACAAGACGTTACATTACAATGCATATGTACCCATGTGAGACAAAATGGCTTAAGCAAGCCATGCAAGACATTACAGACACTCAGTCCATTGAGATGAAACAAACTCTTTGGCATGCTTGTGATGGTGAGGGTGGGGAGCTGATGCCAAGATTGGTCATCTGTGATGGTGTTCATGCACTCCATGGTGACATCCTCCTTAAGAAAACTCTTGACTTAGCTGCATCCGGGTGAATTGGTATGGCTCCTTCATCCAACTCATCTGCTAGCATGTGCATAGTCTTCTTGGGTATGGTCGAACTGCCAACACACTAATACATAGTGTTCGTGTTGATATCCTAGTGTGTGCTAGTGGTCATACGCATCAACTGTCAACTACACGCTTAGCCGCAGTCGGGCTTTCTTCTTGGCTTCACCTTGGTGAGTGTGTTGAATGGGTTAGATCACATTTGTGTGCACAATGACATGCATGTTGTTGAATCCCTTGCATGTGATCAAAAACACTGCTCATCATGTCTGCGTCGTGCCAACTGCTGGGATGGATCTATAACTTGTACGGACGCAACTTCATCCATGAGTGCATGTTGAGCCCCTTGTTTTTCCTGTTCCTACTGCAACTCATTCACTTTTATGTGCAACTCATGTTCTTCCTTGAGTTGTTGCTTCAGCACATGCAACGACTTCTTTGTTCCATTCTCTGTCTTCACGTGATATTCATGTCATGTCATCACCTGATAGCTTGAGTCTCCAAAGTTGCATTCATCACCAATGGATCTGCTTGAGCTTCCAACTTTGTTTTTCCTTTGTGTTTTCAACAACCTTCCTCATGCATTCGTTGCATCTCGTATGTTGCCTTCAGTTGTTGTTAATGATGCTGTTGGCTTTGATGTCACTGCCATCATATCCTAATGTCCTTATCTACGAACAACTTGATGTCTTCATTGGTAGGCATGTTCATAGACACTTGATCAATTACATCCCCAAGTGTGCTCTTAATGGTGACTTCGAGTCTCCTCTATTGGAACCATTGTACCTGTACTGCTGAGAGGAAGATGAACACTGGTGATACCTAGAGACATGTAAACACTCATGGCAAGAAATTTGTCAGTCGAACACCAAAATGAACTTGAAAACTGACTTGCAACATACCTGTGTGACTGATCATGAAGGTCGCGCAATTTCGACCGAGAGATAGGGAGACTGAGTGCCAAAACTACGCATGGCACAGTCTGGGCTACTGGAAGGCTAAATAATTGCTGGAACTATGAAATGTACAATCCAGTCTGGCTACTAACTGCTGGAATTGCACAATGCACAATTCTAGCTAGGAGTGACTACAGGCTTAGGGACTGCATTGCGCAATTTTGTGAGCCAACAATCGCTATCCATCAGAAGTGTGCAAAACAATCTTGGAGGACAGTGCCTGGGCAAAAATGCACATTTTTGGAGAGGAAGATAGAGCCTTCCTACCCCAAATTTCACAATGTTTTCTCAGTGAAGGTAGAGTCCAAGCCAAGGTTGGCCAAACTCGCCAATGGGAAACTGAAAGCGAATGTGAATTTGAATGCATGGTGATACTCAGTGTAAGAATAAGTGAATGATCGTACATTCAAACGATGAATGATCGATTCAGAAAATGGAACAACATGCATGTGGGTGAGGCGAGTAACCAAATCAACAACTGTTCCTGAAAAACAATTTCATGAACACAACAACAGGGATATGTTAATGAAAAGTGAAACAGTGCTAGTACAAGCTAGTATGTATCAAAATGATAGAAAGTTCTCACTGAAATCAAGAAAATATCATTCATATGAAGAGAAACACAAAAAGCACCAGAAATGCGACACAAGACATGGAAAGCGAGATTACCCCAAAACAACTAAGTTGAATGTGCCGACAGGTCCTAGATATGATGTGGGATGTTAGAGCTATAAGGTTGATGTGAGGAATCAGCTCTGTGGTTTCCAATTGATGAGTTTTGATAATATCAAGGTTGTGATCTGCATGCCACAAATCTAGGGAAAGAGACACCTGGTGGGAGGTTTCTGAAATAATCCTTGCATGTAACCTCCAACTGCCAAAAATAGAACCCTGAAACAAGGGATGCCTTTGCATGTTACCTTGGGAGAAGTAGCCCATGCATGCAAGTCTGTTTTTAAGGGTCCTGGAGGGAACCTGTCAACTCAGTTGCACATGCAAGAGACTACTCAACTACTGGGGGCTAGCTACTGAGAAGATTTGTGCAATTTATGGGTAGAGAAGCTGACTTCTACCCAGATTTGCACAAATTATGGGCTAAGAAGCCCAGCTAGGAAAGTTTGCGCAATTTTTTGGGTGAGGCTTGCTCAACAAAATTACGCAATTATGGGACCGAGCAAGCTTCCAGTCAATATTGCACAATTTCTGGAGGGAAGGTTGGTTTCCCTCTAGATTTGCGCGAATTCTGGGAGGAATTTCTCATCTTGCTGCTAGACTAAGTCCGGAAGAACATCTTGTGAGGGGAGTCCAACAAGCTCTGATGGACAAGTTGTCTATCTACAAGAAGATCACTGAAGCTTGTATACTTGAAGAAGCAACACATGCTACTATGAAAGGTTGGTAGGGAGGCTCCAAAACAAAGCTAATGAAAACATTTTGGAGGGTGGTTGTAGCCGCTACAACATGATCCTATACATCTAGTCTCCATATCCATAGATAAGGTTATAACAGCTAATACCAAGAGAAACCCACTCGTTGTCATGGAAGTTAATGATGCTCTCGTAACAACAAAACAAGAGAACTTATAATATATTATGAGTGAGAATGAAAGGTTGAGAAAGGAGTTAGCTATGAAAAAGTGACAAGTAGATCATCTCACTGCATAGAATCAATGTTTGTCTTCTAACAGTCAGAATAGTGGAATTCCAGTCATCCATACTTGAGGAACTAGGGCCAATGTAGGACACTATGAAACAATTATATAATGATATTATTCTCTTGCATGAGATGGTGGCACCCATGATTGGAATACATAAGAAATATCAAGAGATCTTAAAGCTCCTAAAGGTTACAAATAGAGCATTAGACTTTATACATGAGTGGGGTGTCAAGTATCCAGATGTTCCAAACAAATTGGTCAAGAAGGAAAAAATTGTTGCCGAGATGGATAGAGTACAACTAAGACTCCATATTTAGAACTACACCCACCTCGGTGAACAAGCGGCCAACACTATATCTTTTTATGGTAGACTGCATAGGGGTTTGAAGACCTTGACATAGAAACATGGAATTCCTTCTTTGGGTGTACTTGTATATATCATAGGTAAGGATGAAATCATGTGGGAGATAAACTAGTACATTGATAAAATTGAGCATGAATTAAGACAAGAAGGCTAGGAAGTTACCAAGAACATTATTCTAAAGTATGCAATTGCACGAACTAAAGTTCATATGAAGATATCCTGGTTGTGGAACCGTGTAAAATATAGCTCCAAATCAATTTTATCAGAGGCATTGGAGGTAAATATGTGATATTTTATTGAACTACCTATTCGATTCAAGGTTATTGCAATAGAGTTCATAACATTGCACTCATATATCAAAAATGAACTCCATGTTAAAGAAATTGATTAGTCTATTTCTCCTCTATGAGGACATTTTGACTTATTATAGCTTTGTCTTATATAACCATCATTGTATATGTAATTTTTCTTTGGAAAATAACGACTCTAATGTAAAGAAGTCCAAGAGACACATGAGAAATGTGAAGTGACACATGTGGAATGTAAAGAGTTATATGTAGAGTGTGAAAGGTTATATGGAAGCCCATAGGTCATAGAAGTTGAAGAGTCATGAGGAAACTCAAGATTCATTGGAATTTCTTATAGATAGGTCCTTATAACTCAAACATAAGGGATTTGGACTTTTAGAGTTTTGGTCTTGGATTCTCTAGTGGTGCATAGGAGAGAAATTCATTCTTTTGAGATGCAATTTTTGGCTTCATGTTGCACTATTGGAACTAGTTTCTCATCGATGTCACAATGTACTTGGAATATTTCATTAATCATTAGAAGCTCTTTGAGCCAACACTCTTTCATGCATGTATCGTGAATGTAGTAAGACTATTCTCTATATATTTGCAGTATATGTCTATCTAATACATACTAAATATAATTAATTATTTTTTTCCTTATGTATGGATCTTGCTCGATGGGTGTTGTTTATGATTTAATGATTGTTTTTTATCCTGTGAACTAATTTGCAGGTTAATAAACAAGTATTTTATGTTCGCTTCCATGTCTCTCTTAGGATATTACTATTACTTCCCTATTAAAGAATCATCTCTCTCTTATTCATGGAATCTTCCTTTACACATTGCACTTAGTGTCACACAAATCTTACATGCTTGCTACCCCAAAGTTGTGTACAATATCTTGTGTAAGTGTTGTGGCCAAGGCACACCTCCAAATTACTTGCAACTGGTAGCTAGACCACATAATCAGATGGGGATCCTACTCCAAATAGGGTAAGGTATAATTGGGACTTCACATCAGGGAGACCCCTTGTATGTTTGTGGTATTCAACACCATCAAAAATTGGATATAACTAATCTTAAAAAGCCTACATAATATGAGGGTAGAGTATGTGTGCCTTCGTAGACTAAGTAGTCAAATTGTTGCATGAAGGTGGGTCCCTTATCCCATAAACAACGGGGTCTCATGCACCAATTTGGTGTTTAGCTTGGATGTGACCTTAAAATTGGCTAATAATAATAATAATAATAATAATCATTTCAAATAAGCAACAGATTGAAGTTAGCCAAGATGTCACCTTTTATGAGAAAGTGGCATATTAGATGTCTAAGGAAGTCTCCATAGATTAATTGGAAGAAGTACAGTAGGAGGTCTCAGGAGAAGAGCATTCAAGTTCTACAGAATGTACCGATAGGCTAGAAGGGCCTCAAGATCCAGCACAACCAATTATAGTTGAAGAAGTCCAGAAGATACAAGCATGGTTGAGATCCACTTTTGAAGAGCAAAAAGCACATGTAGCACTCGATGGAACATCTAGAGAAGTGAAGAAACCTAAGAGGTTCTCCAACTATGAAACCCTCATGACAAAAATAATTGATGAACAACCTTCCACATATGAAGAAGCACCTAGCCAATAAGTGTGGAAGGAAGCGATAAATGAAGAATACCAAACGATCATGAAGAATGACATCTGGAAGATTGTGCCAAGGCCTCAGGAGAAGTTAGTGATGACTTTCAAGTGGATATACAAGATTAAGCATGTTTAATATGGGAGTATCGAAAAATACAAGGAATGATTCATGGCTAGAGGATTCTCCGAGAAAGAGGGAGAAGACTATGATGAGACTTTTTCTCCAGTTTCTAGCTACACTTCCATTAGATCCATCATTTCAATTATTGCTTCTATGGGATAGATGTAAGAACTTCTTTTCTCAATGGAGTAGTTGAGGAAGAGGTGTACATAGAGAGGCCTCAAGGATTTGAGGTATATGGAAAGGAGTCCCATTGCAAATTGAAGAATTCCTTGTATGGACTCAAGCAAGATCCAAGAGCTCGGTATGCTCATATTAACAACTATCTAATGAGAATGGTATTTACTAGGAGTGAAATGGATCCAAAAATTTACCTTAAAGTTATAAAGAATGCGCTTGTGATCCTATTATTATATGTTCATGACTTGTTACTGACAAGTTCCAAGCCTCTTATCATTCAATTTAAGAATAAGTTGGCTTCTAAGTTCAACATGAAGGATATTAGGTTGATGCACTATTACTTGGGAACAGAAGTATGGAAGAAACTTGTAAAAGTATTCCTTGATCAAGGAAAGTATATAATAAAAATCCTTGAAATATTTAGTATGATGGATTACAAATCCATGGAAACCCTTATGGTGTCTAACTTGAAATTAAGAGGATCTAACACTAGTTTGGAAAAACTCCCTATATACTGATGGCTAGTTGGTATGCTAATGTATTTGGTTAACACCAGGTTGAACATCTACTTTGTTGTGAACACCTTGTGAGAGTTCTAGATAGAACCGATAAATGAGCATTGAATTGTAACAAAGCACATTTTGAGATATTTGCATGGTACAATAAACTATGTCTTAAGGTGTGTTGCAAATAAGGATGCATATCCTTAGGGATATAAAAACGCTGGTTGGGTAGAAAGTGTTGAAGGAAGAGAACCTCAAGAGGATGCTTCAATTTGTGATATCTTATGATATCGTGGATGAGTAGGAAGCAGAGGTCAATTTCACTCAAAACTACTAAAGCATAGATACATTGCAACCAATGAGGCTTGTATTGAAGTAGTATGGCTCCAAATTTTTTTTTAAGGATTATTCAACCAAGAGTTGGAACCAATGGTAATACACTGTGATAGTCAAAGTTGTGTGAAGCTTCCAGAGAATCTCATGTTCCATGACCAATTGAACCATATTGATATCAAGTACTACTACATCCATGACATGGTGTAGAGGAGAGAAATAAGGCTTGATTACATCTCCACCAATGAGTAAAAAAATGATGTTCTAACAAATCCATTGTTGAGGAACAAGTTCATGTACTTCAAAGACAAGCTAGGGCTCATGGATATCACCACTCATTGAGAGGGATTTTTGATTTGTCTACAACATGGATGGAAATTCTCCTGAAAGGGAGAATGGGTCCAAGAGAACCAGATGGATTAACAAGTAGTGTTGAGTAAGAGACACTTGATGGGAGGTTTCTGAAATAATCATTGCATGTAACCTCCAACTACCAAAAATAGAACCTTGAAACAAGGGATGCCTTTGCATGCTGCCTTGGGAGAAGCAGCCCATGCATGCAAGTCTATTTTTAAGGGTCGTGGAGGGAACTGGTCAACTCAGCTACACATGCAAGAGACTACTCAATTGTTGGGGGCTAGCTACTCAGAATATTTGTGCAATTTATGGGTAGAGCAGCTGACTGCTGCCTAGATTTGCTCAAATTATGGGCTAAGAAGCCTAGCTAGGAAGGGTTGTCCAATTTTTTGGGTGAGGCTTGCTCAACAGAATTATGTAATTATGGGCCTCAGTAGGCTGCCAATCAAGATTGCGCAATTTCTGGAGGGAAGGTTGGTTTCCCTCCAGATTTGTGTGAATTATTGGAGGAATTTCTCATCTTGCTGCGAGACTAAGTCCAGAAGAACAGCCTGTGAGGGGAGTCCAACAATCTCTGATGGACAAGCTCTCTATCTGCAAGAAAATCACTAAATCTTGTGTACTTGAAAAAGCAAGACATGCTACTACGAAAGGTTGGTAGGGAGGCTCCAAAACAAAGCTAATGAAACATTTTGGAGGGTGGTTGTAGCCACTGCAACATGATCCTATACATCTAGTCTCCATATCCACAGATAAGGTTATAACAGCTAATACCAAGAGAAACCCACTCGTTGTCATGGAAGTTAATGATTCTCTCGTAACAACAACACAAGAGAACTTATAATATCTTATGAGTGAGAATAAAAGGTTGAGAAAGGACTTAACTACGAAAAAGTGACAAGTAGATCATCTCACTGCATAGAATCAATGGTTGTCTTCTAACAGTCAACATAGTGGAATTCCAGTCATCCAGTCTACTCAAGATATATTATAGCACCATAATACACACCCAAAAAAAAAATCCATTTATGTAGAGGTTCCTATATGTATGGTAAATGACTTATTTCAATAAAGGTTTATAGGTATCAATTTTTTTAATATTTATTATTATGATTATATTTAATTTAGATTTAATATGTAGATTTTAAAAATTTTCCGGATTAATATAGGTGAAATGTTATAATGTAATGTTTAACATTTTGACTAAATTAAACTACATTAAAATAAGAATAACAAAATAAAAATAACCCTACAAAAATAAAATAAAAATAAAAATAAAAAAGACCCATGGTATTCATGTGGAATATAATCTATTTAAAGGGGGAAATTATAGATCCATCTTAACTTTAGATCAAATCTTTTGAAAGAGATGTTGTAATGTTATCTTATGTTTTATAAACAAACATAATAAAATAATAAAACAAAATAAACCAACTTCAAACTAAAATAATAAAAATAAAAATGGTATGTTACTATTTTATTTTATTAATTTTTATTGGTTAGTTAAACTTAAAACAAAATAAACCAACTTCAAACTAAAATAATAAAAATAAAAATGGTACGCTACTATTTTATTTTATTAATTTTTATTGGGTAGTTAAACTTAGTAAGTTACTCGCAATTTTTGAGCTCCAAGTTCACAAGAGCCCACAGTATTGATGAAATATAGTCTATTTAAAGTGGGCAAAGACTCTAGGTAATTTTATTTTATTAATTTTTATTGGGTAGTTAAAATTAGTCAAGTTACTGGTAGTTTTGAGCTCCATGTTTATGAGAGCCCATGGTATTGATGGAATATTGTCTATTTAAAGGAGGCAAAGTCTCCAAGTAATTGCATCCTTTGGAAATGTTGGGTGAAAAGTCAAAATTTATATTTACTGTTTTCTATCTACTTATTTGTATGTTCCTGTGTAATCTTTTAAAAATTGCTATAATATTTTTTCCATATCATATTTAAGAAATTAAATCAGCTTAGATCCAAGCTAACTAGGAATCTATCAATGACAGAGAAGGAAAAAAATACAAGTAAATGTCTCCTTTGATAACCTTAAATAATAAATCATAATTTGTAATTGTTATTTTGTATTTTGGTGAATAATCTTTTAAAAATTACTATAATATTTTTTTCCATATCATATTGTCACATACCCGCTAACCTCACATGTAAAAGGAGGGAGTTAGAATTTTTTTATACAAAACTACCCACAAGTAATTATCCAATTCACAACTCCACAATTCCTCATTAACCATTAGATATAATGTTCATTAGTACATCAAGTAAATTGCAATAAAAGACAGTAAGTTGCATAACCATTAACCACCACTATGGTAGTGTAATAACATACATTGTCTCATGAATCCTTGCATCCATTTCATGATTTCCTTAACCATATTAAATAATCTCATACTTGGACATTATGGTTATGCCATCAAATAAAGAACCATCAACATCAAGGATTCATCATCATCAAACTGATGCAAAAGGCAATCACACCATTGAACACCAATATACCATGGAAGCCTCGTACGGTGAAAACCAGCAAACATTTAATCTTATTATTAAACACGCATGAGGGATTTCACCCCTCACTCAATGGCTTATAAGGGATTCCATCCCTTAACCATTGTTATAAAATAATTACAATGAATTATCATTAAGTTGTCACATAACTAGCTAAAAGCTAATACAGTTTTCATGTAATCTTTACTTACATACCACCACATACAACAGTCCTTGTGGCATGATTGTTCTAGCAATGTACGTTCCTGCAGCTCAAATTCTTGTGCATGGACCTTTGATCACTTTCGTGCCACAATGTTAACATCACTTTTCTTTGGCACCAACCGCCATCGTTTCCTGTCAATGTTGTCATTAACAAGCTTTGGCAACAAGATTAGATACCATAGTAATGAATCAATAATCAATACTCTAAAAGAGATATTTTAGCATCTACTCATATGCATGAGAAAGCATGACATACTATTTAACTAGTACATACAGCCAAGTAAATATTGTTTGACCTCCACAATGCTTATTTACACTAATGCATAATTCTCTTTAAGTGTTCTAACTCATTAGTTCTACTAACATGTATAACACATTTGTTATAGCTTCATACATGTAATAAACTGTTATTTTCATGCTTAAGCACATATGTTCTTTTCACATAGTTATTTTTCGAGAACTCAACATAGTCTCTCTAACATACAAAGAACATAACTCCATATCACAATGACTTTTCCTTGTTTATACCATTGCTTATCATATTAGCCCTTCTTTAATGTATGCAACACATATTCCCTTCACTAGAATACTACCAACATTTCATACAACAAACCACATACCTCTTTCTTAAAGGAAGTCATTATAACCTCATTTCTCTATCTTCCTATATGAGGGTTTCTCAAGCTTCCCTTTCAAGAAATTATTAAAGATATCCATCTTTATGCATAAAAATCAAGATACAAAAATCAGGTTTACTTACCCTTTATGTATCAAAATCAAGAAATCAACACAACTCATCTAACAAGACAATATCTTCAAGAGATTATTATTTTCAAGAAAGTTAACATGAACACTTTCTCTATGTACACACATACTCATATTTCCAAAGTCACAATAGCTACCCTTACGTGCATGCAACATGTGATTTTTCCTAACACAATTATTTTTACTTCAATGTAAATAATCATTTCATGGAACAAGTATGGATTTTGGTTTTGTATGAACACTATTCATATGTGCCTTTAGAGGAAAGAACCTCTATTTTTATTTTCAAGAAAACTCTCATAAAAGCCTTCATCTTCATACATGAAGTATGCACTCTTTTTCCGAAAAGAAACTATAGAAATGAATATCTATGTACCTAGAAACACATCATTAGCTATTTCTACCATGCATGTAGTGCATAATCATTTCACAAGAAACTTAGAGATCAGCTAGTATCCCAATGCAATAAAGCATATATCCCGTCTCAATAAAATCCAACTTAACTGCTATTTCTTTTACATGCATTCATTAAAATATTAATGATACAATGACAATAATAAAAATAGTAATGATACAACCATGAGAAAGATCAATAGTCATAAGCATTCATAACTGCAAAATTATGCAACTTCTAATTGCCACCACTTCGCCCTTATTCAAATTCAAAATCCAAACTCTATATCAAATTACCATTACTTACCACCTACTCTTGAAAATCATGAGCACTTCCACGTAAGCATTTTAATAGTGGTTGGTCAACGCATCAACCCTCCATGGTAAGTAATCCTGTAATATGTGACAAACAAATTTAATCGCATTAGTCATAATATTGTGAGTCAAATGAAATACTTCTAACTATTAATCAATTGTGCAATGTTAGATGATTTTTAAATCACAGTACTTTTACATGTACGTTAAAGAGCTCATCATTGCTCCATACGCACACTGAATTAATTCTCACTAAAGACATCCACAGAGTACTTCTAAAAGTATCAAAAGAGCACCTAGCTCCCTAATCATCAAATAGTCCATCACTGCGTCAAGTGAAAATTTCCTTAACCCCTGTTAAGACGTTCAAAAAATTAATAATACAATAAAGTAATTAAAATTTCTAATAACTACTTATTGAGCACTAAGCTCATTTCCTGTTAAATGTGCATGAAATTTTTACACATCTATATATGAAATTCATTTTTAACATAACATATAGCTGATTAGTTAATTTCTTTAGCTATGGGAACCACAATAGGATAAACAATTCCCAACCGAAAGGAACTAGTTTCCACAAACAGATCGAGTCATTTTCACATCCAAACAGTTTCTTTGATAGAGACCTTACCAGGTCTAACATGGAATTCTACTGGCCAACCAGCTCAAGAATTCCAATGACCACATAAACTCTTTTCCCTTATTGAGATAATTTATCTCTAGGGAGAATAAATCCGCAAAGACAAGTACCATAAACCCCTCTGGGCAAGTAACTACCATCAACCCAAGGCATTCTAGCCTTTCACAATCCGTGCAAACAAGTACCATCAACCCCTTCGGGCAGGTAACTGCCATCAACCCAAGGCATTATAGCCTTTCACAACTATCTGCAACTGTCTGGCATGTTAAATTTCTCTTTTATCACTATCCCCAAAGTAATTTACATAATGAACCGTATAATCATTATCATTAACAAAACAAACATGCATGTATATCATGCATCTACAGTTAACCCTCAACATGGGTCCACAACATCTAGATTGTCAAGAAACACAACTGACATACATGTTGTATGCATTCTCATTTCCAAATAACACAATCATGCATATCATATAATATTATTCTTTCTCATTTATGATTGCAATTCTCATTTCAACATTTTACGTGACGAGTTTTCTTGTTGCCATTAAGCTACCACTACTTAATCCCATTAGCAACATTAGTTATACATATGCATCCTTTAACAAGTATTCACTTCCCTAATCTTTTTAGTTTGCAGCACAATACTATCATGCATAAAGTATATGCAAATATTCATTACTGTATAGATGTCAACAATAGTTGAGCTAACAATCTAAACATTTCCAATTCCCACAATGTATTTCCACCAACAGAGCAATACAAGAAGTAACTACCACAATCACTTGTTTGCGAATTGTGATAAGATTAAATCAAATTCAATTCATGCACATAAGTGCTACTAGTTAGTCATACAACACTAACCAATCACAACTACCAATCATCTTAATGGGACCATGGCAAAACTTATTCAAAAATTAGTTTTACCATCAAGTCTCACACTTGACTTATTGCATATTTTCAATATCTAAGGGGTTCTTCTAATGTCCTTTTAAAAAAAAATTCCATCCTATTCAAGGATGTCCCCCATAATTTATATTCATGCATTGGCTCATTAAGTTTCGTCCATTGTAACTTCAATCTTGTTTGATAAATGCATCATTGTTATTACCATATTTGCAAATCAAAAGTTGGTAGTTGATTGTCACTTTCCTCAATGAGTGTTCAATATTGTTTTTAAGTGCGACAAAATTTTTATTGTCTTTTATCCTCATGAGGAATCCAATGTCATGAACATAGTTATGCAGCAATTTTGTTACTTACTACTCAAATCAGTTTAAACACGAATCACACTTATCATACCGAAAGTAGTGTGCTACGTAAATCAATATGAGAATGGTTAAACTCATACCTGAGTTAATGCCCACTAATGGCGTACCTCAATTTCTTTTCCGCTTACCAATTCCCAAAGGCGCAAGTGCTGCAACCTTTAGCTCTGATACCACTTGTCACATACCCCGGTAACCTCACATGTAAAAGCAGGGAGTTAGAATTTTTTTATAGAAATTACTCACAAGTAATTATCCAATTCACAACTCCACAATTCCTCATTAACCATTAGATATAATGTTCATTAGTACATCAAGTAAATTGCAATAAAAGATAGTAAGTTGCATAACCATTAACCACCACTGTGATAGTGTAATAACATAAAATGTCTCATGAATCCTTGCATCGATTTCATGATTTACTTAACCATATTAATTAATCTCATACTTGGAAATTATGGTTATGCCTTCAAATAAAAAACCATCAACATCAAGGATTCATCATCATCAAACTGAAACAAAAGGCAATCACACCATTGAACACCAATATACCCTGAAAACCTCATAGGGTGAAAACCAGCAAATGTTTAATCTTATTACTAAACGCTCATGAGGGATTCCCCCCCTCACTCAATGGATTATAAGGGATTCCATCCCTTA
Source organism: Pinus taeda (assembly GCA_000404065.3). Classification (NCBI taxonomy): domain Eukaryota; kingdom Viridiplantae; phylum Streptophyta; class Pinopsida; order Pinales; family Pinaceae; genus Pinus; species Pinus taeda. Next base: position 34,651 of record APFE030374191.1, read on the forward strand.
ACCATTGTTATAAAATCATTACAATGAATTATCATTAAGTTGTCACATAACTAGCTAAAAGATAATACAGTTTTCGTGTAATCTTTTACTTACATACCACCACATACAACATTCCTTGTGGCATGATTGTTCTAGAAATGTACGTTCCTACAACTCGAACTCATCTGCATGGACCATTGATCACTTTCCTGCCACAATATTAACATCACTTTTCTTTGGCACCAACCGCCATCGTTTCTTGTCAATGTTGTCATTAACAAGCTTTGGCAAAAATTTTAGATACCATAATAATGAATCAATAATCAATCCTCTAAAATAGATCTTTTAGCATCTACTCATATGCATGAGAAAGCATGACATACTATTTAACTAGTACATACACCCAAGTAAATATTGTTTGACCTCCACAATGTTTATTTACACTAATGCATAATTCTCTTTAAGAGTTCTAACTCATTAGTTCTACTAACATGTATAACACATTCGTTATAGCTTCATACATGTAATAAACTGTTATTTTCATGCTTAAGCACATATGTTCTTTTCACATAGTTATTTTTCGAGAACTCAACATAGTCTCTCTAACATACAAAGAACATAACTCCATATCACAATGACTATTCCTTGTTCATACCATTGCTTATCATATTATCCCTTCTTTAATGTATGCAACACATATTCCCTTCACTAGAATACTACCATCATTTCATACAACAAACCACATACCTCATTCTTAAAGGAAGTCATTATAACCTAATTTCTCTATCTTCCTATATGAGGGTTTCTCAAGCTTCCCTTTCAAGATTATTACAGATATCCATCTTTATGCATAAAAATCAAGATACAAAAATAAAGTTTACTTACCCTTTATGTATCAAAATGAAGAAATCAACACAACTCATCTAACAAGACAATCTCTCCAAGAGATTATTATTGTCAAGAATGTTAACATGAACACTTTCTCTATGTACACACAGACTCATATTTCCAAAGTCACAATAGCTACCCTTATGTGCATGCAACATGTGTTTTTTCCTAACACAATTATTTTTACTTCAATGTAAATAATCTTTTCATGAAACAAGTATGGATTCTGGTTCTTGTATGAACACTATTCATATGTGTCTTTAGAGGAAAGAACCTATATTTTTATTTTCAAGAAAACTCTCATAAAAGCCTTCATCTTCATACATGAATTATGCACTCTTTTTCCGAAAAGAAACTATAGAAATGAATATCTATGTACCTAGAAACACATCATTAGCTATTTCTATCATGCATGTAGTGCATAATCATTTCACAAGAAACTTAGAGATTAGCTAGTATGCCAATGCAATAAAGCATATATCCCTTCTCAATAAAATCCAACTTAACTGCTATTTCTTTTATATGCATTCATTAAAATATTGTCTTTACCAAGAAAGCTTATAAAATATTCAATCTTTTACCACATGCATTAACATATTTTCTTTACCAAGAAAACATATAAAATAATCATCTTTTATTGCATGCATTAAGATATTTTCTTTACCAAGAAACATATAAAATAATCATCTTTTACTGCATGCATTAACATGTTGTCTTCACCAAGAAAACATATAAAATATTCAATCTTTAACTGCATGCATTAACATGTTTACTTCACCAAGAAAACATATAAAATATTTAATCTTTTACTGCATGCATTAACATGTTTTATTCACCAAGGAAACATGAAAAATATTTAATCTTTTACTGCATACTATTATGCATATGTTATCTATATTTGTTAAGAAAATGAGCTAGTTACTTATCTTTTCATGGCAACCTCCTTGTCTCCATCACCTATGTTTCGTGTTTGTACAAAGAAATCACATCCATGGTGAGGAGGGTTCGAGTCCTAGCTGTGGAAAGAGAGGCGGTAACATCGATGCGCTTGGCCAACACTAACAGTTTCTTGCTACCAGTCACATGTGTGTTGGCCCTGGTTGTTGTGGTTACAACATTTGTGCCATGCACTCGCACTTCTGCAATAGTAGAGACAACAACAGTAGCATTTGCAGCGCTAGCCTCACTCTCACCAAAAGTAGCACTCGTTGAGCTAGTCCCACACAAAATTTCAAACCCACGCCCATGTCCCCAAATATGGCTCTTAACAATAGCAGTAAGAAGCTGTTGATTTCCAAGAAACAAGAAGAAAGCGATCAGGAAAATGAGGCAAATGACTGTGTTGCTAAGGTGGAGGAAGGCAGAGCAGAATCTGCGTGGCGGAGGAGAATTCTCATGGGCAACCGGTGCCAGCCACCAAATATCTTCAGTCTAATCGTATACGACCGCTAGGGAAACAGGATTTTCGCCATTCAATTACCAAAAAAATCCATCCCACTAAACCTCTCTTCCCTTGTTTTTCATCCTCAATCTGTTTAACGAATATCAAGAATTAATTGTAACCGATTCGTAAGTTTTCAAATTACTATATCTCAACTGATTAATTTTCCACTCAGTTATTACGATAGGGATATTACATACTCCCCCCCTTAAAAGGAACACCGTCCTCGATGTTCATCTCTCGTTGGAACTTTTAGATTTTACTCATGGTATAACCATTTAAACCACACAAAATGTGATCCTTCCTCTTTAAAATCAAATATTTCATTCCAAGAAATGACAATAATCAAAATAGTAATGATACAATCATGAGAAAGATCAATAGTCATAAGCATTCATAACCGCAAAATTATGCAAGTTCTAATTGCCACCACTTGGCCCTTATTCAAATTCAAAATCCAAACTCTATATCAGCTTACCATTACTTACCACCTACTCTTGAAAATCATGAGCACTTCCATGTAAGCATTTTAATAGTGGTTGGTCAACGCATCAACCCTCCATGGTAAGTAATCCTGTAATATGTGACAAACAAATTTAATCGCATTAGTCATAATATTGTGAGTCAAATGAAATACTTTTAACTATTAATCAATTGTGCAATGTTGGATGATTTTAAAATCACAGTACTTTTACAAGTACATTAAAGAGCTCATCATTGCTCCATAAGCACACTGAATTAATTCTCACTAAAGACATCCACAGAGTGCTTCTAAAAGTATCAAAAGAGCACCTAGCTCCCTAATCATCAAACAGTCAATCACTGCATCAAGTGAAAATTTCCTTAGCCCCCTGCTAAGACGTTCACAAAATTAATAATACAATAAAGTATTTAAAATTTCCAATAACTACTTATTGAGCACTAAGCTCATTTTCTGTTAAATTTGCATGACATTTTTACACATCTATATATGAAATTCATTTTTAACATAACATATAGTTGATTAGTTAATTTCTTTAGCTATGGGAACCATAATAGGCTAAAGAATTCCCAACCCAAGGGAACTAGTTTCCACAAACAGATCGAGTCATTTTCACATCCAAACAGTTTCTTTGATAGAGACCTTACTAGGTCTAACATGGAATTCTATTGCCCAACCAGCTCAAGAATTCCAATGACCACATAAACTCTTTTCCCTTATTCAGATAATTATCTCTAAGGAGAAGAAATCCGGGCAGACAAGTACCATCAACCCCTCCGGGCAGGTAACTACCATCAACCCAAGGCATTCTAGCCTTTCACAATCCGGGCAAACGAGTACCATCAACCCATTCGGGTAGGTAATTGCCATCAACCCAAGGCATTATAGCCTTTCACAACTATCTACAACTGTCTGGCATGTTAAATTTCTCTTTTATCACTATCCCCAAAGTAATTTACATAACAAACCATATAATCATTATCATTAACAAAACAAGCATGCATGTATATCGTGCATCTACACTTAACCCTCAACATGGGTCCACAACATCTAGATTGTCAAGAAACACAACTGACATACATGTTGTATGAATTCTGATTTCCAAATAACACAATCATGCATATCATATAATATTATTCTTTCTCATTTATGATTGCAATTCTCATTGCAATATTTTACGTGACGAGTTTTCTTGTTGCCATTAAGCTACCACTACTTAATCCAATTAGCAACATTAGCTATACATATGCATCCTTTAACAAGTATTCACTTCCCTAATCTTTTTAGTTTGCGGCACAATACTATCATGCATAAAGTATATGCAAATATTCATTATTGTATAGATGTCAACAATAGTTGAGCTAACAATCTAAACATTTCCAATTCCCACAATGTATTTCCATCAACAGAGCAATACAGGAAGTAACTACCACAATCACTTGTCTGCGAATCGTGATAAGCTTAAATCGAATTCAATTCATGCACATAAGTGCTACTAGTTAGTCATACAACACTAAACAATCACAACTACCGATCATCTTAATGGAACCATGGAAAAACTTATTCAAAAATTAGTTTTACCATCAAGTCTCACTACTTGACTCATTGCATATTTTCAATATCTAAGGGGTTCTTCTAATGTCCTTTTAAAACAATTTGTCATCCTATTCAAGGATGTCCCCCATAATTTATATTCATGCATTGGCTCATTAAGTTTCGTTCATTGTAACTTCAATCTTGTTTAATAAATGCATCATTGTTATTGCCATATTTGCAAATCAAAAGTTGGTAGTTGATTGTCACTTTCCTCAATGAGTGTTCAATATTGTTTTTAAGTGCGACAAAAGTTTTATTGTCTTTTATCCTCATCAAGAATCCAATTTCATGAACATAGTTATGCAGCAACTTTATTACTTACTACTGAAATCAGTTTAAACACGAATCACACTTATCATGCCGAAAGTAGTTTGTTACGTAAATCAATATGTGAATGGTTAAATTCATACCTGAGTTAATGCCCACTAATGGCATACCTCAATTTCTTTTCCGCTTACCAATTCCCAAAGGCGTCAGTGCTGCAACCTTTAGCTCTGATACCACTTGTCACATACCCCGGTAACCTCACATGTAAAAGCAGGGAGTTAGAATTTTTTTATAGAAATTACCCACAAGTAATTATCCAATTCACAACTCCACAATTCCTCATTAACCATTAGATATAATTTTCATTTACATCAAGTAAATTGCAATAAAAGACAGTAAGTTGCATAACCATTAACCACCACTGTGGTAGTGTAATAACATAAATTCTCTCATGAATCCTTGCATCCATTTCATGATTTCCTTAACCATATTAATTAATCTCATACTTGGACATTATGGTTATGTCATCAAATAAATAACCATCAACATCAATGATTCATCATCATCAAACTGACACAAAAAGAAATCACACCATTGAACACCAATATACCCTGAAAACCCCGTAGGGTGAAAACCAGCAAACGTTTAATCTTATTACTAAACGCTCATGAGGGATTTCACCCCTCACTCAATGGCTTATAAGGGATTCCATCCCTTAGCCATTGTTATAAAATCATTACAATGAATTATCATTAAGTTGTCACATAACTAGCTAAAAGCTAATATAGTTTTCATGTAATCTTTTACTTACATATCACCACATACAACATTCTTTGTGGCATGATTGTTCTAGCAATGAACGTTCCTGCAACTCGAACTCATCTGCATGGACCATTGATCACTTTCCTGCCACAATGTTAACATCACTTTTCTTTGGCACCAATCGCCATCGTTTCCTGTCAATGTTGTCATTAACAAGCTTTGGCAACAAGATTAGATACCATAATAATGAATCAATAATCAATCCTCTAAAAGAGATCTTTTAGCATCTACTCATATGCATGAGCAAGCATGACATACTATTTAACTAGTACATACACCCAAGTAAATATTGTTTGACCTCCACAATGTTTATTTACACTAATGCATAATTCTCTTTAAGAGTTCTAACTCATTAGTTCTACTAACATGTATAACACATTCGTTATAGCTTCATACATGTAATAAACTGTTATTTTCATGCTTAAGCACATATGTTCTTTTCACATAGTTATTTTTCGAGAACTCAACATGGTCTCTCTAACATACAAAGAACATAACTCCATATCACAATGACTATTCCTTGTTCATACCATTGCTTATCATATTAGCCCTTCTTTAATGTATGCAACACATATTCCCTTCACTAGAATACTACCATCATTTCATACAACAAACCACATACCTCTTTCTTAAAGGAATTCATTATAACCTCATTTCTCTATCTTCCTATATGAGGGTTTCGCAAGCTTCCCTTTCAAGAAATTATTAAAGATATCCATCTTTAAGCATAAAAATCAAGATACAAAAATAAAGTTTACTTACCCTTTATGTATCAAAATCAAGAAATCAACACAACTCATCTAACAAGACAATCTCTTCAAGAGATTATTAGTTTCAAGAAAGTTAACATGAACACTTTCTCTATGTACACACAGACTCATATTTCCAAAGTCACAATAGCTACCCTTATGTGCATGCAACATGTGTTTTTTCCTAACACAATTATTTTTACTTCAATGTAAATAATCTTTTCATGAAACAAGTATGGATTCTGGTTCTTGTATGAACACTATTCATATGTGTCTTTAGAGGAAAGAACCTCTATTTTTATTTTCAAGAAAAATATCATAAAATCCTTCATCTTCATACATGAAGTATGCACTCTTTTTCCGAAAAGAAACTATAGAAATGAATATATATGTACTTAGAAACACATCATTAGCTATTTCTATCATGCATGTAGTGCATAATCATTTCACAAGAAACTTAGAGATTAGCTAGTATCCCAATGCAAAAAAGCATATATCCCTTCTCAATAAAATCCAACTTAGCTGCTATTTCTTTTATATGCATTCATTAAAATATTGTGTGTTGGACACCTAATCCTCAATGGGTTAGTGTGGAAGCTGAATGGACAAAAGGAGTCCAAGAGACCTTGGGATGCGAATCCCAACGGTCACATAATGTACTATAAATGTATATCTCCTATTAATAAAAATGAATACACATGATTTATCTTTCCTATTGTTTTTGTTCCCATGTGTGTTTAACATGGTATCAAAGTGGGCGTATTCCTGCCCTGCATAATTAATTTGAGCCATTTGTTTATGGCCTTTCTGTGTAGTTTATTTCTGCCATATTCCTTTATACAAACCTACGCCCTGTCTACCATATTCACTTGAACGTATGAAACGTTCCTCTGCCTGACACTGCCAGCGCTGTCCAAGTTGTTCTGACATGTCTGTCTGTTATATACGTTTTTGGTATTGTCTGCACCTTTTGTCAAGCCTGCGCCCTCTGACAAGAGATCACCTGCAAATTTTGTCTCACTGTGTCAGTGTCATAAACGTTTTATACCTGCGCTCTCTGTCTGACATTCATCTGACCTAGTTTGAAACATTTGCACTAGCATGCTGGTCATCCTGACCTAGTTTGAAAGTTGGACGCTCTGTCACTTGATTTCTTGTTGGACGCTTTGTATGTAGTTGGGGCCAAGTCAGTTCTATCATTGCTCGACACACCATGATGGGCACCGTAAACGGTTCAACCTTGAAATGCAGCTGCTCTTTCCAAGTTTTCGTATGCCTAAGATGACATGCCTGATATGCGCAGTTTTGATACCTCAGCGTGGAGATGTGTTGCTGTTGCGTGAAGCCTGACATGTGTGAAGACTGACATGATGTGCTGTTGATGCGTGGTTTTGAGACAGTCTGATATGCGTGGTTTTAATATGATAAGTGTGGTTTTTTAGAAATTGGGTGTTGATTTCTTGAATGGTTTTAGTGATGCGCACTTGTGTGGGTTGTGTTTATAAATCAAAAGCGTTGAATGATATACAATGACGATGGTTCATCTGTTTATGGCGAATGCTCTTATATAATCATGTTGGAATGGAAAACTGTTGTATAGTTGGGTTTCTAAAGTTCAGTGAATCGATGCTTGATTTTACACTTGGCTCTCTGATGATATAATATCCACAACGCAAATAAATCGATGTCCCATAAGAAATATTTAAAAGAATGGTTGAATAACACATTGGAAGTGCAGCTATTGTGATGGAACGCTGAGAGAAGCAGCTGCGTAGAATCGAATCTGGTAAGTTTGCATTGGTATTTAATTGGTAACACTAAGATCATGCCATAGTGTTATAGCAGAGTAGGCGGTGATTAAAGTTTAGCCTTGAAGTTTCTGTTTGGAGGGTCGATTACTTGCAGACTATATGGCATTATAGTTGATTGAAATAGATCACCGTTTGTTGACATATTAAACATTGTAGAAGGCGTTGGCACATCGACTTAGAGAGTCAATTGTATAGAAGGCACAATTGTTTAATAAACATTGAATTAAACTGTTATGAAAAATGTTGAAATCGTGTTGAGCTGCAAGTTCAGAAATTGAAGAAATTGGGTCCAATAGCACTTGAATCATGAATGGCGTTGTTGATTGAATAATATAACACATTGAATGTAGTTGAATGCGTGATAAATTGGTACTGTGGGAAAATCAATGTATATCAAGATCGATTAAAGCATTTTCTGTAGTGGTGTTGAATTTGTAATGATGCCTTCTATAAGCCATTGCCATTAATAATGATTGTGTTCAATGCGTTCACCCGTTGTTTGATTGCCTGATGAGAATTGAATCACAGGTCAAAAATGCAGTGGAGAAGCAATGGAACGGTTTTTCTGGATGTTGAAGAATGTAACGGTTCATTTGTACTCGATCATCAGAGTTCTACTGGAGAGAAAACAACGTTTTGATAATCCAGAAATGACATGCCAGAAGGTGTGATCCAGAATTGATAAAAGTTTGATGAATTAAATCTGAATTGACAGCGTGGACAAAAAAGTTGAAGACGCAGTTTTCCAGAGTATTTGTAAGGTCAAGCATGTTAATGCAATTCCTGTGGACGATGATTTTCTGAAGAAAATGTTAAATACGATGTAGGAGTTGCAATTAAAAACCAAAATTAAGTTGCAAGTGGAAACCGGACGCAGGTTTGAAAAGTCTTGCTAGTTGCTCTATTCCTGGACACTATTGAAATGAAATCGAATTGCTGGATTGAACTGTAGGAGCGCAGGTTGAATGGCAAATAGAAGATTGAGAGGAGCGTTGATTGTATGGATAAGTCATGTATGTGTTATTGACATTAAGTTGTGAAATTTGCCATCACTATGTGGATGCGCTAGTTGTATTCATTGGGAAGTTTTAAGAGTGCACCTGAATATTGAGTTAAGAGGTGATAAGAATTGGGAACGTGGTTAAAGAAACAAACAAGAGTCAAGTTTTTCTTAAATTGTGATGTAATGGTATTACACACACTGGTGCATTTTAAATTATGACTTTTAAAATCCCTATGAAATGGAAATGTGGAATGATATTTATTCAGTGAAAGTTTGTAAAAAAAATGGAAGTTATGATGAAAACTTGGGATAATTTGTACTAATCATGGTTTTATAACCATTATTGTTTTGTACAAAGAAGTTTCCAAAAGTAGTTGAATTTTCCAAAAGGGGATTTTCTCAACAAATGATTGAATGGTATTTTGATATGATCAAGCAATGTGATCTGGGAAATGCAGGTTGCCTGCATCAACGTATGAAAGTTCTTGAGAAGTTATTCTCGGTTATGCATTCGAATAATGTGAGTAGTTTGAATAATTTGAGAAGTACATTAAAGCAGCGAGTCATTTGCTACATTGAAATTGGTACGGTGTTGTCTACTACAGTGACTTGGTGATATTGGCATCCTGCTACTCATCTAATAGTTGCAATTATTTATCAATTTATAGACCAATTTGTAGCTGAAGATAACATCACTTCTCTGATTATATTGGTTTGAAATGGATAGAATAGATGATGTATTGAAACTACTGAATAATTTAATACTTTCCACTGTTGATGAGATGCTTAAGATCAACAAAACCTCTCTTTCCAATATTAAAATTTGTCTCCAAAATGCACATGAGAATATTGAGTTTTTGCAGCTTGAGACAAAGCTACAGAAAGAAGAACTAGAGCAATGGAGTCATCATTCTGAACCTGTTTATGTTCAGAAGATTGAAACAGACTCCCATAAACAGCATGTTAATAATGTTACAGTTCATTCAAATAAAGTAGCAGTTGTACATGCAGATGCAGAAACTCAGTCTGCACTTCCCAAGCCCATCATCAGACCTTGGGAACAACTTGTCCACAACAAGCACAAAACCGGTCTTGGATATGACAAGGACTTTTCCTTTCATATCCCAGACTACTCAAAGCCCATTCAGTTTCAGAGTGCTGGATTCATTCATGACAGTTCACCTGCTCCTCATGACAGTTCAGCTTCAGTTGTTCCAGACTCTGCTCCTCTTCCACAACAACAACAACAACAGATCATGAAATTCCAACACTGTGATTGAGTTGGCCATCTGAAAGATCACTGTGTTGATCGTCATCCATGTAAGCATTGTCATAAAACTAGCCATTCTTCACACAGATGCTTCAAAAGCAAACGTCTTGCAAGAACAAAGATTCATCTTGGATGGATCGCTTCTTGGCAATGGGCATCAACAGCCAAGAAGATATTCCAAACACATGTCAGAACTTGTTCCAGAGTATTGAAAAGTCTTGCAACTGAGTTTTCTCCATCATCTCACCTTGTATCTGATAGGGGGAAATGATGGTCATCTACAAGTTTCAAAACCACATCAAGCGAGCCTGAGCCAGAACCTCCAACACCAGTTTCAGAGTTGTAGCCAGAGACAAAGATGCTCGTGAGCATGCCTTCAGTTGGCAATCTGGGACACTTCCTCTAGCAAAA